>OZ024907.1:50200401-50353010 GCA_964017125.1 Flabesymbios commensalis | reverse complement strand
CTAAGGAATAATTGATTAAATTTTGGGGATGATATAGATTTTGATATGGATTCAGGCTCCGGATTACGTTCCAGATCACATGGATTGGTGGCATAGCAGGCCTACTTTGATGTAATTTTATTAAAGACTACTTTATGACGTCATAGTCTCACAGCTGTTGTGTACTGGTATACTAGACCTACCCACCTGAATGAATGAAATAGGTTGAATCTATGACTCTATGACATTTCATTACTTTTTTTAGGAATGAAATGCAATACTATACGTTCTAGGATCATTAAGATCATTCCGCGGAGGTTTGCAGTCTCTGACTGACTGACTGTGTAATTGCTATATATTATGTTCACGAACTGTTGATAGCCTGGGGCCGTATTCTCGTACAAGTTACGATATATTGTAGGCTTCTGATTGGTCGAGATGGCCATCTCGACCAATCAGAAGCCTACGATATATCGTAACTTGTACGAGAATACTGGCCCTGGCTATTAAAGCAATGTAAATAATTACTATTAGCGTCCTTGATATATGATAAATCATTCCGATGAGATTTTCAATACAATTAATCTTTTAATCTCATTCTAATAAGATGACACTTTTCATGATTAGACACTGTGTATCGGCATATATATTATATATATATATATATATATTATATAATATATACATTATATATATATATATATTAATAGTTGACACTTGTGATTATTCTTGAGTTTAGGGCTCGTTTATACCTCTAGTATTCAGGTATCGTTGTCCCCTTCCTGTGCCAATACCGCCTGTTGTACGCCACCAACTTTGACTACTGCGTCAACATGGTCCAACAAATTGAATACATACAAACTTTTAACCCCCCCCCCCCCAGCATTTTTACCAAAGGTCAAGGTCAAAGATTAAAAAAAAATATTGCTAACGCGGCAACTTAAAAAATAAATATTGGATCTCTCTCATCATTTATGTGAAGTTGCCTATGAGTATGTAGATTACCCGATTAGATTTTCACTTTTCCACCGATAATCAAAATGGCCTCCAGCGGGCGACTACATTTTTTATTAACTTAAATTTCTCTTTCTGCAATCCCCTTAAAACCTGATATATAATATATAGGTTCCCGGGGTATGCGAGTCTATTGGCATTGTCCGTTTCATGTGCGACCAAAAACGAGGCTATGGCGGCGATCTTGATTTTATTAATTTTTAAATTCCTTGTTAACTCGAAAAATATTATTGGATCTCTCCACAGGGTTCTCACTCACCTGGAAAACCTGGAATTTAACCTAAAAAAATTCCATGCATGGAAAAATCATGGAATTTCAATAAAAGACATTTTCATGGAAAAATCATGGAATTTTGTTTCAGTTATCCCAATTTTTTTCAATATTAGAATAAATTTTGCAGAATTTATTATTTGTCACTTGTGTTTCTTTCTTAGCCTGATATTTGACTACTACTGGTTACATGTGTCTAAATATTTTGATCTTTTGACGTAAAAGCAATTTAGGAAAATCATAAAAATTTAGACA
The DNA here is from genome assembly GCA_964017125.1 of Flabesymbios commensalis. Lineage (NCBI taxonomy): Eukaryota > Metazoa > Annelida > Polychaeta > Terebellida > Flabelligeridae > Flabesymbios > Flabesymbios commensalis. Next base: position 50,351,491 of record OZ024907.1, on the reverse strand, counting down.
AATTACACATGCAGCCAAAACGGAATTGAGCAACCTTTTTATTTCCTGGAAAAATAACCTGGTATCATAGAAAAATCATGGAATTTTGTTTTCAGTTTTGAGTGGGAACATGTTAAGTTACTGATGGAGATGACCTGATCAGATTTTCAGCTTTCCACAATTTTTTTTTCAATAGTAGCTCGTTACTATCACATGTTTCGTTATTTTGTCATCTATTTTAGGTGAGTATCAAGAAGAAGAAGGCGAATACCCGCCTGAACCACAACAAAAATGGGAACCAGAAAGTTCAGAAGACGTCTATCAGACCAAAGGCTATAGAAAAGCAAATGATTATGCAGATAGCAGTTATCATACACGCGATTACAGAAGGCACAGCGTCCGAAATGAGAAACATAAAGCAGAAGATAGTACCAATCGCAGTCGTGCAGAAACACACAGCAGTGCTGGTTACCCACATGAAAGTTCCAGACATGCATCTAGCCTACCACCATTAGGCCAGGTCACAAGAATTCCAGTGACAAAAACGGCTGGAAAAGATTCATCTACTGACACCTACTATGCGCGCGGTATTGCAAGTGATACAGATCCTATTGTGAAGATGATGGGAAATATGGAAGAGGAAGAAGAAGGAGAAGTACATGACGACGACGACGACTCTCAAACGCCAGAGGAATTGGCGACTCAAGATGATTTATGGGACGATGCTATCCAGGTAAATCATCATAGTATTTGTCACTGTCTGAATTTGTTGTACTGGATGCACAAAGGATGACTAATATGTATTGTTCCGTGTCGCAATGATTTGAATAGTTGGCGAAAAAAACATGAAGGTGATAATTTAGCACACTCTCGTTGTCTGCTACAGGAGTGGTATGATAATATAAAAACGTCTAATGGAAGAAAACGAATAATCTTCTCACATATAGTTATTACAAGTTACACAATGAACGTCCTCCCGTATTTTTATTCCCCACTCGACGAAGTTGGTTGGGAAACCCATGAAGGGATTTCTTTCATTTCGCACACACACATCCTTTGGTGGTGTAGATGTGCCTTTTGTGTTTTATGAAATTTGATCTACTTAAATGGCCGACCATCGGCCCTAAAAAACATTAATATGCCTGATATCTGGCAGACCATGCCAGATAGCTAGACCATTACTATAAAAAAAATGTGCGGTTTCAGGGAGGGATATGGCCTGCAAAATTTAAACTATCAAATTCAAAATAGCCGACTTGTGGCCATTATTTTTATGGATAATATCGATAGATAGAGTATTGCTATAAAACGAAATGTGTGGTTCCCGTGAGGGATATGCCCTCAAAAATGTCAACTTCAAAATTGCGACCATCATCGACTTTAATATCTATTATATTCATGGAAAACTGTGCTAGACAGCTAGACCATTAAGTGTGAAACAGAATAGGAGAATTCAAGGAAGGATGCACCTTGAAAAATCTCTATCAGTCCGGCGGAGTGTTGGATTATGGTGGCAGGCTGGCCTATTGTTTTTGTAAGTAGACCCCACAAAATGACATAGAAAACGGTCTGTAAATAATGGAAATATTAATACAGAATACTACATGAAAGCCTGCTTTAAATACACACAACTGTTATAAATTTCAGGTGGAAGGCGGAGAGGAAGACTGGAGTATGCTACAGGGCACTACGTCGCTGTATTTAGATGACGAGGACACCGTACCTATCCAAGCGCAGGGCACAACTACAGCCGTCACTGACGATACCACAGAAAAAGAAGCTTTCAACTTTTGGAAGCGATGTAAAATTTGTTTACTGACATTCAGATCTAAACAGGTGCATTTTATTTACATTGTTTTATAATGGCTGAATAAAATTCAAGCTGTTTTTTTAAGTAAATAAATAATTGTAAGAGTTGAACAAACTGATTTCTGTCTAATTTTAATACAGTCTAAAGCCCAAAAATGTAAGATTACTCTGATTTTCGATGTTTACATACCATCATGTATACAGAAATGTATATTTTGTGCACCACTGGATATAGAAGATGCCGGTACTTTGTAACTAATTAGAAGCCCCTCTCTGACTAGCGTAGATGATTACTGAGCATATACGTGTTGTATTCTTAGTTTCTTATTTTTAGACGCCTTTGTATTACCTCAGTCTATTCCGGCAGCTTATGCACTAACGTCACATCACTCCATTCATAGCAATCGTAGACATGTTTAATTCATTCGTGAATCCGACAACAGGCTTCAGTTTAGTGGGTCCTTTCAAAGTAACGAATAGACTTGAGTATATTCTATCATTTTTGACACAAAACAATCTTTCATGGTACTCTAGTACACTGCCTCTAGTAGTTTGAGAGTATGATTGTACACGAGTAGGATTGTACACTTTTATCTGCTGTCAGCAGCCACATTAGTGTGTGTCTTGGACCTGAGTAAACACGAGGCATTGATCGAATGCCATTTCAATGTTAGCCAACTTTCTATGACGCTGGACCACCATTGAAGCAACGTTGGCCCGAAACACACGAGGCCTTTGGCCCTAGGTAGATAATGCCAATTATGATAGGTCAACTTATAAATAATGTATACAATTCATTTTCAAAATTAAGGTAACCCACGTAACAGTTTTAAGCATTAAGAAATATATTAAAATTGATATAATTATATATACATACTTTCCTACTTTACTTTCTTATCATTATCGGCTACAGATGCAGCTATTTGAATACAGCTTCAGATTTCAGTATTGTTATAATATGTGACATTACTTGTGTGATATCCAGTGTCCGTGCATATGAGCCTATTTGATGAACCTTACAAACAACTTCCATAAAAATATCTTTATGAATGTGTTTTATAATTATGTTTATTTATGTTTTTATACAGGATTTTCTGGTACATCTTCACGAAGACGAACACAAAAACATGCTTTTATTGAAGAAGGTATTTACATTGTTTGATACGTTTAGAATGAATAGCCTTACACAAATTTGAACCTACTACATCATCGTTTTCATGTAAACTGTTGATTTGATATGCAGATATTTCTATGATGTTAAGAATAAATAGCGATACACAAATTTGAACCAACTACGTTATCGCTGCTATGTCAATTATACAGTTGATTAGATATTCCGATTTTTCTAAAGATGTACTATTTGTATTGGGTTATGTTGTTCAAGTTCTATATGTCTAATGTGATACTGTTGTGAAATCCCAGGCAGCAAACTTGCCACCTGCATTACAACAACCACTGAAACCACTGAAACCACTGTTGCCAATGACTGACGCAAATGGAAAGTTTCTGCTGCGACTCCCTACGAAAAAATCTACCATCGGATTTTGTCCGGTAAGTCTACCTTTAGTCTGATTTTTAGATTATATTGGTGCGGGAAACTTAAAAGTACATTTATCACGACAATGCTGTTTAAATGTATGGTATTTTAAATAGTTCTGATGCATGTTTATTTACCCAGTGCTTGTTTTAGTGTATATTGTCGTTTGATTTTAAGTTAACTTAGCACGCTTATATCAATTTCCATGTAATTTATATCAATAAACACCTATCTATCTATCTATTACATGCTGTACTACGTAAAAAAATTTTTTATCTGCAATGTTTTGTCCAATATATTATATTCTATTTGAAGGTATTTTTATTACATATAAATTTGTTTAGCTGATTATGTTGCTCTTTTTAGTTGTGCAACGCTAATGTTGGATATGGAACAAAAGCCCAGAAGCAACACTTACAAGGAAAACGTCACAATAAGGTTATATATTTTACCAATACTTTATAGCAACTACTTTAACTCTCTGTTATTGAGTTTTTATAAAGACTTTATGTCTTAGTGCTGCCTGTTATTATAATACTAATAACAGCAATAATAATAAATGGCTTCTTTTACATATGTATCCCCATATCTACTGCATGGGCATTCAACATATAATTGTGGTAGGTGGAAATTTTCATAATGGCTTTGCAAATATAATATCCAGTTCACAGGAAAACTTTTCTTTGTGTTCAACAGAATAGAAAATGTTTTGCTTTTCAATTATACAAACCTTTTCGTATGCTGAATTTGAATGATGACTTTCTCGATCTTACTTCTATCAATTTTACATTGGAGAAAAATACGTTTCTGTATATTTCTTAGTATCAGCATGACATAGATATATTTTATCATATTGTTAGGTGTTTTTTTTATCATTGTAACATATACAAATATACTGTCCACAAAACCCTAAAAAATAATGCATTAAATTACTATAATTTTAATGTTATGTATTTCTGGATCACGTGGGAGCGAAACGAACGTTTAAGTAATTGTCATTTCACACCTTTGAGCTACGTGTATGTACATAGCTGCCAGGTTCGGCAGGTACGATTCACGTACCGGTACCTGCCGAAAAGAAAACCCAGAAATGGGTAGCCGACTCAGCTTTGCTCTTTATCTCGGACACTTTGCATGATAACTAGATCATCATATAAAATCAATGAAATATTAAGGCAATAATAAATCTAAAAATGCTTATTTAATATCGCTTATTGTCTCTGAAACCTTGCTTGATAAAATAATAATAATATAAATTAAAATGTTCTGTGTTACACAAAGATAATGTATATATGTGCTCCATTTCTATGGATAATATATCACAATTTTGCAGATTTAAGTTACAACTGACTGTAGTTGTTCTCGCGGTCGTTCCGAAACAACTCCTTTTATTTCATTATAATCCCGGTTAAAGGCAACACCATGCATCCAGATTGAACGCAAGGTGACTAAGCTCTCCAAATAATTTCCAAGTTGTAGTTTTTGAATGGCTCTGGTTTTGTATGAGAAATAATACGAGTAGCAGTAGTCAAGGACAATGATGGTTGTCTGAGCTCTTTTATTGCTTGAAAAATATTCTGAAAGAGAAACAACAACCCCGTTTTTATCGTAGAAAATAAGCAAAGTTGACAGAAGATGTGAAAAGCTAACAGGTGAGATCTAGATGTAATGTTTTCATTGGCTAGAAGTGGAACGTTACGCTACCTGTTAACAGGTTAATACACGGAACACAGTGCCAAATGCATTACAATCCTGCACTAGACAGACAGTCAAATATTTTGAGTAGATAGGATTATATGTTAAATTTTCTATTATTGTAATGTTAATCAGTATGATTTTGTCTTTCGACAGATGTACTTATCAGAGATGAGTCAGTATGGCCCGGAATACTTCTTTAATACCTATGGCAATGTAGCGTTTGGGGATCCAACTCTGAAAGGGAATGCTGAAGGTAAGCAATTTGTTTTTAATTAATAATTTCCCTATTTAGCCTGCTTTCTACGATAAAGATAATTTCCAAGCTAAACCTACTGTTAATTACATACTATTTATATATATATATATATCTTTTTTTCAGCATGGAGATCTGACAGAGAGAAGGTAGGGGTTTATTTTATAAAAAAAACTAATTATTCGAATCATATTACATTATGAAACTATTTTTATAGTATTTGAAAAGCAAATCACTTAATGTATGCCTGCATATAATCTCTTTTCAGACACCGTTTGTTGTCTACGCAATGAGGTGTGGTTTTTTCACAAGCTACGAATGCAAGGTATTATGTTGTCTATAATTGTTCTTACCATTAATAGATATTACTAAGTATATGAACGGGAACATATAAGCAAGTTTATTTTACCTTGGCAATCATTCCATTTTTAGGTGTGTCGTGTTCAGTACCGAGCCAGTTGGGATTGGCGTTACCATCTTCGTACTATGGAACATATTGTGGTAATGCTTTTTTTATTTGTTTAAAGATGTGTATCAGTCTATTAATATATTAGATATGTGACTACTCCATCACCATTGTCACAATTGCTTGGCTAGCACAGGGACATGTATATATGAAAAGTATTGACAAGTATTTTGCTGTGTACTGTTGAATTTATAAATGTTTGTCTGTATAAGGGATTAATTTTGGAAAAATACTAGCGTAAAAAATGCCAACATCTAATTGATAAAAAAATTGGTGTTACAGTTATGGTAACGAAATAATTGACAACTACTGTTTATGCTAGCTCCTTCAAAGATATGATGATCACTGACAGTGACTGCGGTCAGAAATTGTTGTACTTTATATAATCTGAATCAAATGCCAAACCACCAATTTAACAATAACATAATGCATGGTAAAAAGAATCAGGTGTTTATTGTACATGTAGCTTGATTAAATTTTAAAAAAATGTATTTTATATTCTTTAATATAGTATGTGAATGGCACTATCTTGGCAGGATACATGTACTTGGATTTTTAGATCATACGCAATAATATAATACACAGCTTTTATCAGCATCTTTATTTGTGAAACGAAATATTTCTTCGTGGGATAATAATTGGACGTTCCTGATATTTTACGTTTCTGAATGACGTTCAACAATCTTTTTTATGGCTTGAGTGAGAACTTGCAAAATGTGTATTTAAGTACAGATAAAATTCAAAGATAAGCGACTTTGACTAATTTCAAGACCGCAACATGATAATCGACTTGTAGTCCAGTAAGAATTGACATGAACCCGGACATTTTCGATAAAAATACGGCTTCGTTTCTTGTGAGGGTTCAAGGGGATCAGTGCCTTCATATACTCTCCACAATTGTGGACATAAACACTTGCCAGTTAGACGCTTTTTGGGAATATCAGGCTATAATATAACCACAAAGTGCCAACACACTCATTTGGCGCCATAACAATTTCAATGAAAATCGGTTGAGAATTGACAAAGTTATCAATGGAAAACTACCTTCAGGTTGGACCATCGTCTTCCGTTGGACAGGATGCAGACCATAAAAACGTTAAAAACGGTTTAAATATATGTTGGCACATTAATTAGCTAGATTGTGGTATATAATTGTATTCTTTGACCTAATAAACATGGGTCTAGACACCATTTTTTTGGTGATATTTGATACCGTTAAAAAGTTATGAATGAATTTACAATTTTCGATAATGGCCGCCTAAAAGGGCCCAAGCTCCGGTTTCCCCAAGGTTGAATTTGGTTGAATTTTTTTGCAGCACCACGAGACCCTTATGAACTAAAAAAACACAAAACTTGTTTTTTTATCGAAAATGTCCGGGTAAGCCAAATTTACTGTCAATTCTTACTGGCCTATTGGTAGGTCGCAACACCATTAAAAAATGTCTCTGATGCACAATAATTATATGGTTTAACTGTTTGAATTGTCTTCATATTTGGCGCACAGATATAGGTCTACTTTAGTGTAATACATGCAAGTGTGTTGGGTCAGGGCCAAAGCTGTTGGTTTCACTTACAAAATATTTATGTGCAATATTTGTAATAATCATATCCCAAGTGTATCCGAAGAAACAATAAGTCGAGTTGAAAAATAACCATGACCAATTTACATGATCAATATCAGCGTCATATTATAGCATTTAAAATCCCTGTAATGAAGATATATTTTGAATCGTTATGATCTCCATATTCGATATACAGATCGAATAAAGACCAAAATTCATCGACAAAACACTCGGGTACTGGGATGGTGTATTCGACCTCACAAGAAGGGTGGTTGTTAGTAGTAGTATTTTTAGACAGTACGACAAAACCCATTAATAACCGCGAATAACCATGAATAACCTTCACAAACTGTATGATACTACCTCTGACAGGTCAATATCAAATAATAACTTAACCATTATCTTAACCATTCTACTTATATTTATCGTTTGAAATTTATGAGATATTTTCAAAGCTGTAAGAAATAATATCAAGAGTAGCCTCCATTTTGGACATAATGCAGTCACAGATATCACTGATGTGGCCGCGGTACTTAGGGCCTTAAACTACGGCAATAGAGTGTTCGACATTAGGTCTCTCACCTGGGATGAATGGAAAAATACCCCTCAACTATTGTCACTATCTGAGCTGAGCGAAAGGCCACGGCGTTTCAGCATTAAATTGTATAGCGAAACCGAAGCTGTCTGGACTACGCCTACTCAAAACCCCTTCATATCGGGTGAGTGAAAGAAAACCCCTGAGTAACCCACCATCACCTGTAGGCATTCATCATTCATTTTCTGCCTAAAGATTGCACTGTTTTTAATGTGTTGAAATGTAAATTAATGACGGTCGCATCATTCACATGTCAACGTTCAGCATCTCTGGAGGTCATAAGAAATAAATACCTGTTACTAGTTGGAAGAGCACGACGCCCTGCCGCTCACCTCCTCCCATTCACCAGTTGTTCACATGTATGTCGATGTTCATTGTTAGCGCCAGAACACACAGGGGAAAATATGACGTCGCATAATTATTATTATTATTATTTATTCAACCTCCAAGCTGGAGACAGTATACAGACATATCAGATCAGGTTACACATTAACAACATACAAATGTAATAAAAAAATAATACCAGTTAAAACATGATACATTTAAAACACAGAATAGCATATTTTTTAATACTGATTAATATCTTGTAAGCAGACGTAAAAGTTTATGGGACACAGATTCCCTAGATTGGATTACCGGGTCCGTCAATATACTGGCAAGGGACTCTTCTATGCCACGAGTTAAAAATATTGTTGGCGATTTATATACATTCGCATTAAGAGTGCATAGTAACGGAGAAACACCCATGTTTAAAATTCTGGAAAATAGTGTTTTAGGACATATTTTACCAGAGACAATATATCTGGCCATGAAATGTGAACATAGATATCTCATCGGAGAGTCAACCATAACAATTCTGTTCCATAAACCACATACTACTTTTTTAATAATTTCGTCAGCTCCAGCCACATTCAAAGCACGAATTAATTTTGAATGGGTACACTCAGGCCCAGTGAAGACTTCAAAAGAGTGCCTTGCAGAGATTCTAACTTTTTAATTTTAGTATTTGAGAGGTACCTTGTTTCCAGGCCATATTTCAATGTCGACACACACACGCTATCCCATATAATTTTTTTAATATCCACATTGAATCCTGGAAAAGACATACCACAGCCACTCGGACTATAAAATGATCTGCGGCATTTCATGATTCTATTGTTAACATGCGGGCTAGAGTGACCATCGCTAGAGAAAAGTACCCCCAGCAATTCTAGTGTGATTTCGTTCTCCATGGTTTGCAATCCCAATAATAATATTATGTGTTTTATTGATTCCAGTAGGCCTACTATCCTGGCGCTCTGCCGCTCACCTCGAATTAAATATATTTTAAAAGGTGAGCGCCCACCGCTCTGCCACTCTACAGCTCTTCTGCTCAGCTGAGCGCACATGTTAATGCCCTGGTCATATTACATAAGGTTTAATTGACAACAGCGACTCACTGTCGCTCAGCGTTGACATGTAAATGCTGCTTTTAGTTTAGCGTCATCCATAGTAGTTTGAACTAAATTCTTCATATTTGACATGCAAGTGTAGGCATAATCCAGTTCAAAGACTAGTGGCTTTCAACTACAAGGTATATACCAGGTGACGTTGCAACTACCGCTGGTCACAGGTCTGGATGCCGATCATCGGTATTCACTGCTCAGTAAAAACAAAAAGTTGACGCACTGTTGGTTTCATGCTGGGCCAGCGTCTTAAGCGGTGGCCCAACAACAAAACAAAATAGTAGTTCATTTGCGCCCCCCGAAATTGCTACATTTTCCTATTAATAAGTTCAGTGTGTCTACTACCACCTGCTCACCTTATATCGATCTTCAGATGTATGATTATTTTGCAAATTAATTTAAAAGTATGGTGGGGTATGGTGAGGAAAAACAAAAAGATCCATTTTTTCCACCTTTTCGAGTAGGCCCTACATAATAATATTTTTTTTCATCTTCTTTCAAATTAAACGACAACCTAAAGCATATCAAACCATTTTCATCATTATGAACGCGCTTATGAATTGAAAAATGTAGGTTTTATGATTTCAAATTGTGCAAGATATTTTGAATCAATTTCCGGGGACACAAATGGAAGAGCCCACATGAATCCAACAGTGGGTCAACTTTTAGCCTGACCACAGGCCCTGTGACTACATATTGGGCCAGAAACTGGGCTCTGGTTTCTAAGTTGTGATTGGCCAGCCTCAATCTGATTCAATTTGGGGGGAGGGGGGGCTTGGAGGTCCCAGTCCCATTGGCCGATTGAATTTAAGGATTCCCCGACGTATTTCTTCAAACTGTCATTATAAACAAGTACGATTAGTGATGCGTAGCACACTAGGTTTTTTTGTACAGAGGTATTTTAATCATTTAGTTTGACACAAAATGTTATTATCATATAATCAACACATTATGTAGTCAACTGATTTATTAGACTTAGAACAGTATATTTATATCGGGGCAAAAGTGTACGTATTGCATAAAGCCATTATAGCTCAGACAGCGACAGTGAAATGTGCAATGATGTATGACTGTCACTGTTTGATTGTCCACCCAGCCTGTAACACCATTGAAGCTCTGAGTCACATGATCCACCTAAAAGTTTTAAATAGATTACCAAACGACCCAAAAATCACACATCGTAATGTTAGTCGAGATTTAAGCATTACATTCTCACGCATTATCTTCTGTTAAAAACACATAACGAAATAAGTAGTTGTCACTGGTGAGGAGTTTTCATATTAAGCCGTCAAAAAGAGGCGTATCACAAACTGTGAATGTGTGTATCTTCATTTAAATTAAAATATGGATAGTAGTAGTCCAGAACTATCAATACCGTATAGGACCCACATGACTTTCAGTGTCAAGTGCTAGTCTAAACTTTACAACTTTGCAAGCCATCACTTATTTACATAGACTTATATTCTTATACAAACAACACAATAAAAAAAATAGCAGCTACCGCTAATTTGTTCGGGCAAAACTCGGTATGAAATATATAGTTTATAAATGTATAAGCCGATTATAATATTGACCATTATTTAGCATCACCAGTCGTACTTGCATTCTCGCTCTAAATAACTCGGTGACCCTCACGTGTCCGTGACGTAAATAGGCCAGGTGAACCGGTAAGAATTCCTACCAGTAAAATAATGTAAAATGGAGCCCAGTATCTGGCCCAATAGCAGTGTTCAGACTAGTCAACTTCTTGTGTTTACTGGGCAGCGAATACGATCGGCATCCAGACCTGCGCTAAGGCCGCAGCAGCAGTTGCAGCGTCACCTGATATACAAGACCACGGTTACAGGACCCCGTTTTATCAACCTGAAAAGATACGAGCTCGTATGAATAGCTCATTTGCATATGAGGATCGTTAAGATTCAACGAGTGGGTCAGAGTGCTCGTATCCTCCCCATGTGCATGTTAAAGAGGGAGACATACGAGGAAAATTCTTCTATATTCTCGTAAGTAGCAGGCCAAGGTCACGAGAATTGATAAGATCTATATTTAACCCAGTATTTACATTAATGGACAACTGTACAGTTGACAAATTTTGCTTCAATTTTTTTTTTTTTTGGGGGGGGGGGTGTTTCCGACCCGCCCAGTAATCCTGAGTGGGGGGACTCCAGACCCCCCTAGCCCCCCTCCAGAATAAACACTGCCTCTCAGCTAGGCTTGACTTATACAGTGCCCAAAACACCTCTCTCTGGCCCACAATGCATTCGTTGATTTGTGCCTGAGCGATGGCGAGCGTCTGGTCACATTGTAGAATGCAAGCCCATTATCGCACAGACTGAATCTCATCTACCATCAGTCATAAGACGATTACTAGTCACAACTCAGTAACTAGTTACCGCTCTTAGGCCAAGGCATAGGCACTAGAAATTCAGAGAAGTAAAAGGAAGGTATCTCCCTTAAACTTAATAGCTACATACCTTCCTTCATCTCTCAATGACGGGCATAGCATTATTATTTGAAACATACGTTGGCATCGTGCATCGTGCCAACTACAACATGCATGACACAGTGTTGGCCCAATTATTGTACCATCTGAATACAGCATACACCTACGTTGTTTGTGTCCCACGTTGGTACGATGCCTGTCCACCATCTCCAGATGCTGGAACGGCGTCGAACCAACAACTTGTGCAGGAGACAACACTAGCCCAATTATTATGCTATCTGCATCTGACCCACTTCCTCAGCGATGGCATGACCGCTCCGGTCTTGCAATAAGAACAAGGCGCTGGCCCAATACCGGGTCAATGCTTACTAACTTGTTTTAGGAACAATTTGTTGGCCCAACACCGGGTCAATGCTTACTAACTCGTCTTTCGTTTATATATATTATAACCTTCTTTCGACTGACAACTCGGAATGACAGACGCCGTCTTAATAACGGCAAAACCAATTGGAATGTGATGATAACCATGCGTTGGTTTTGATAATAATATTAATCAACTATTGATACCTAATGAACAAGTTTTACTCTTATGTTGTGTCCTGTTTTATAGAAAACACGAGCCACCATAGAAAAGATGGGAGAAGAAGCTTACAGACGCATCCTTTTTGATGTGCCTTCCGAGATACAAGAGGCTTATTTTGGTGGAATGATGGAGTCTGGTGATTAATTTATTATTTATTGACTGCATATTCGATTGGATAAAAACATACGTGTATATGCCTATATATAAAATAAAGTGTGATATTAAGAAATACGGAGCTTTATGATAATAGTTAGATCTAATACTTTTTCTGGGTTTTCACTTGTTTAGTATTTAGCAGCCCATTGGATATCCAGCAACCGTTGTTACTGAAGACGGAGATGAGATTTACATTAAGTGGAAAAATTGGTGAATCCAGTGATACGCGGCAGGTGTGGATGAGCTCCCGTCAGCAGTACATAGAACTACAACAGATACAGATCAAACAAGAAGAAGAGGAACGACGAAAAAAACCTGAACAAGAAAAAGCAGAACACTTAATTCAAGAAGGACAACAGCATTATAACCGAGTACCACAAGAAAATTTCAGTTTGCAATACCAGCGTCAAATTATCAGACAGGACCAGCCCCCACAGGATATTGACAATTCTAAAGTTTGGGAGTGCTTACAGAAACAGTGGCGTGAAAAGACACAAAGTGCGCCGCAAACAGGAAATCCAGACACCCCTTCACAAAACTTGCCATCACAACAATTGGGAAGAGATGGTGCTGGTAACGACCAACAGTTCAAACAACATGGACAATATGACAAATGGCCACAAGAAGGTCAGCACCATCGTATATATTTGTTAATGCTGCATGAACCTTTTCACCTTGTTTTTTCGAAGGGAGAAAATCATTAATAACAATAGTTTTAATTTAAATCATTTGGTTGCTGAGGTATGAAGCATTTATGTTTGACACTAGGCAAACAAAAATGTCTGTATAACCATTTGATTTTCTGATACCAGTGTATTAGAACAATTGCTTATTTATTGCAACATTAGAAAGACTAATTGATAGGTGACTTTTAAAATAATTTGTATTAAATGCAGAAATTTTTTTTAGATTGAATGTTCAGCTTGCCATGTCATTAGAGGCATTTTTATGGATTAACGTGTTTATTCTAGAATACAGAGGGTACCTGGGCTAATATTAAGGGCAGCTCGTTATAAACACTGTGCACCCGGTGAAGCATCTTTTCCCCTCAGCCAGTAACAGAGTAAGGCTGCTGGGTATAGTGATCACCAGAGGCAGACGGGCGGGCAGTCAGGCGGGCAGTACAGATGCTTGTAAAAGCGATAACGCCTTGACTTAAGACTACAATTTGTTTACCTCATGTGTATGATACTAATCTGAAGGTCAAGTTCGACATTCAGTGACCTTGACCTGATTTCAAGGTCACCAGTTAACGGAAATTAAAATGGCTTGTAAAGGGCGATAACTTCATAACACCTTGACTTAGGGCCTTCATTTTTTTCACCTCATGTGCATGACACTAATCAGCCTCCTTCTCAGGTGCAACACTAGCACAGCTAGGTGGCCCTGCTACAGTGCTTTGAGAATCTCTTCTGTAATTGCTGCGTTCTGATAGGGCATCGAAATCGTGTGTACCGTGACTCACACCTGACCCTGAAACTATGTCAAGTTCGAGGTTACCTTGCACCTATGAGAGACAAGTTTATATAACTGTGTCTCCCCTGTACTGGGCTATATGGTTGGCATTATATGCCTAGTATTATTATGACCAGTGGGCCCTACATGCAATCAACCTGTGTTGTACTATAGTTGGTTCATCCTATACAATACCGGCCAAACATAAAATCATATTGGATCTGCGTCTTTTATATATGTGTTATTATAGACTTGCTTTTGTGTAAGACCAAGATACCAGCAGTATTCGCTCAGTGATTGGAACACCCACTGTTTGATGTTAGGACATCATCTCAGATTGTGGATTAACATAAACCCAGCGCTGGGGCATCGTCAGCAAGATACACTGACCCAATATTGGTTTAACGTTGGTCCATTGTTTGCGACATAGGCACAACATTACGAAAACATTGGGCCGATGTAGGCCTGTCGTGTTTACGCTGTGGGATTGACAATGGTGGATTGATGTATGTCAATCATCTATGACGCTGGCCCAACATACAATCAACATTGACCATCTATTTAGAATGTATTTTCTGACTTCTCTACAACAAGAATAGGATAGTCAATACACATGATACATGTACAGATGTAGGCCTATATCTCCCCAGACCATATTGACAGGATCACATAATGTCAGGCTTAAATATCCACAGGGTGTCAGGCCAAGTTTGACACGAAATATAGCATTTTAGATGTAATGATGTAGTCAAACCCCTCCCTGGTCCACCCCACCCTCTCTTAAATATGTTAAAAGAAGCTGTTAATTTCATGAAAATAGTCACCTGCCTCGCTATGTGTATTCATTGGCCTGACCATGTGGCTTAGAACGTCACGGACACCATATTTGTTAAGTATTGCCTAATTGGTCAGATAAAAAATCAGGTCAAAATAATTAATATTTCTACAGAACACATTTCACAGTGCAATCAATCAGAGCCACTAGCTGACGCCAGTGGAAGAATAGTGGATCTGATGAATGAGAATGGACACTAATCTGAATGTCAAGTTAGACATTCAGTGACCTTGACCTAATTTCAAAGTCAACTGGTCACAGAAAACAAAATGGCTTGTAACCGTGATAGCTTCATAACACCTTGACTTGGGGCTTTCTTTTTTTCACCTTATGTGCATGACACTAATCTGAAGGTCGGTGATCATGACCTAATTTCAAAGTCACGAGAGCCAAAATGGCTTGTGAGCGCGATTACTTCATAAAACCTTGACCATTTTTAGCTCCCGCCGTCACCGTAGGTGAGACGAAGGGAGCTATGGATTCTACCTCCGTTTTTTATTGGCCTCTTCTTTTGCCTATAACTTTGTAAGAAAATAAGGTAGGATAACAATTTTTGGTATGTGGGTTACTTCCAGGTGGCTAATGGACAGGTTAAAATATTTTTAATCTGAATTCAATACGCAAGGTTGCAGAGGAGAAAATGATGATGTGACGGCGTTGGGCCGTTGGGCCGTTGGGCCGTCCGTAAACAATTCGTTTCCGGAGCATATCTCTGAAAGTACTTGTCCGATTGTCTTCAAATTTTACACACAACACCCCTAGGGGGTCTAGTTGTGCCTTTTGGGGTATTTGAACTTTGACCTACTTCTGGTTCAGAACTATGACCTATTTAGACGTTTTGACGCGCACTTCGTTTCCGGAGCAGATCTCGAAAAGTACTGGGCCGATGACAGTCATATTGCACATACATGTTCTCTAAGGTCCCTAGTTGTGCCTTTTCAGGTTTTTGGACCTTGACCTTGAAGTTGACCCAGCACTTTGACCTAATTTATAACATCGGTAAATCCGACTGAAAGATTTTGCGGAATATCATGAAAACTGCTCAAGATAGCTAAACCATTACTATAAAACAAATTGTGAGGTTTCAGGAGAGGATGCATCTTGAAAAATTTCAAGTCGATAAAATTAAAAATGGCCGCCTATCGGCCATTATTCACCTCGACAGGCCTGATATTGCGGAATATCATGAAAACCGCTCAAGATAGCTACACCATTAATATCAAATAAATTGTAAGGTTTCAGGAGAGGATGCATCTTGAAAAATTTGAAGTTGATAAAATTCAAAATGGCCGCCTATCAGCCATTAATCACCTCGACAGGCCTAATATTGTGGAATATCATGAAAACCCCTCAAGATATCTACACCACTACTATAAAACAAATTGTAAGGCTTCAGGAGAGGATGCATTTTGAAAAAATTCAACTCGTCCAAGTTCAAAATGGCCGCCAATCGGCCATTATTCACATTCACATGGCCGTTATTTGGTAAACCGTGCTAGATGGCTAGACCATTACTATAAAACAAAATGTGTGATTTCAGGAGAGGATGCATCTTGAAAAAATTTGACTCGATAAAATTCAAAATGGCCGCTTATCGGCCATTATTCACTTTCACATGGCCGTTATTTGGTCAACCGTGCTAGATGGCTAGACCATTACTGTAAAACAAAATGTGAGATTTCAGATGAGGATGCATTTTGAAAAAATTTGACTTGATCAAATTTAAAATGGCCGCCTTTTCGTCCATTATTCATTTTCACATGGCCGATATTTGGTAAACCGTGCTAGACGGCTAGACCATTACTATAAAACAAAGTGTGAGTTTTCGGGGGAAGATGCACCCTGAAAATTTTTAACTTACGAATTCAAAATGGCCGACAATCAGCATTATTTACCTCGATAGGCCTGATATCAGGTAAACCGTGCTAGATAGCTAGACCATTACTATAAAACAAAATGTGACGTTTCGGGAGAGGATGCCTTTTAAAAACTTTTGACTCAATCGAATTCAAAAAGGCCGCCTATCGGCCACTATTTACTTTCACATTGCTGATATTTGGTAAACCGTGTGAGATAGCTGGACCATTACTATAAAACAAAATGTGAGATTACAAGAGAGGATGCATCTTGAAAAAAATTAACTCAATCAAATTCAAAATGGCCACCTATCGGCCATTATTCACTTTCGAATAGCTGTTATTTGGTAACCGTACTAGATGGCTAGACCATTACTATAAAACAAATTGTGAGATTTCAGGAGAGGATGCACCTTGAAAAATTTTGACTTGATCAAATTCAAAATGGCCTCCTATCGGCCATTATTCACTTTCACACGTGCGATATTTGGTAAACCGTGCTAGATGGCTAGACCATTACTATAGAATGAAATGTGATATTTCAGCTGAGGATGCATCTTGAAAAATTTCGACTTGATCAAATTCAAAATGGCCGCCTTTAGGCCATTATTCACTTTCACATGGCCGATATTTGGTAAACCGTGCTAGATAGCTAGACGATTACTATATAATGAAATGTGAGATTTCAGCTGAGGATGCATCTTGAAAAATTCTGACTTGATCAAATTCAAAATGGCCCCCTATCGGCCATTATTTACTTTCACATGCCCAATATTTTGCAAACTGTGTTAGATGTTAGTCCATTACTATAAAACAAAATTTGAGGTTTCGGGGGAGGATGCACCCTAAGTTTTTAACTAGTTTATATCAAATTCAAAATGACCGTAAATCAGCTATTAGTTACCTCGATTGGCCTGATATCGGGTAAACCGTGCCAGATAGGTAGACCATTACTGGGATACTGATTAGGATCATTAATTTCAATGGAGGTTTGCAATCTCTGACAGACTGTCTAGTTCTTATCTTACTCTTAGACTGAGCTAGTTGTCTTGCGTCTTGATTTTTGACCTAGCCTAGGACTACATTAAAAACCCTACACAAAATTGCTTAAATCAAATTCTAATTCGTCGCGGGAGCTCCTGGACTTATGTAGTCTTGTTTACCTTATGTGCATGCTACTAATCTGAAGGTCAAGTTTGACATTTAGTGACCCTGAACTAATTTCAAGGTCACCAGGTCACGGGAACCAAAATGTCTTCTAAGCAAGCTAACTTCATAATGACTTGACTTAGGCCCTTAATTATTTTAGCTCATGTGCATGACACTAATCTGGAAGTTAAGTTCGACATTCGGTGACCTTGATAATTTCCAGGTCACTGAAGCCAAAATGGCTGTAAAGGGCGATAACTTCATAAACCTTGACTTAGGACCTTCGTTTTCTTACCTCATGTGCATGACACTAATCTGAAAATCAAGTTAGACAATCAGTGACCTTGACCTAATTTCAAGGTCAACTAGTCGCGGAAACCAAAATGGCTTGTAACCGTGATAGCTTCATAACACCTTGACTTGGGGCTTTCTCTTTTTCACCTCATGTGAATGACACCAATCTGAAGGTCCGTGACCTAATTTCAAAGTCACGGGAACCAAAATGGCTTGTGAGCGCGATTACTTCATAAAACCTTGACCATTTTTTTACCTTATGTGCATGTTACTAATCTGAAGGTCAAATTCGACATTTAGTGACCTTGACCTAATTTCAAGGTCACCAGGTCACGGAAACCAGAATGTCTTCTAAGCACGTTAACTTCATAATGTCTTGACTTAGGGCCTTCATTATTTTAGCTCATGACACTAATCTGGAGGTTAAGCTCGACATTCGGTGACCTTGATAATTTCCAGGTCACGGAAGCCAAAATGACTTTTAAGCGCGATAACTTTATAAAACTTGACTTAAAACCTTCGTTTTTTTACCTCATGTGCATGACACTAATTTGAAAGTCAAGTTAGACATTCAATCACCTTGACCTGATTTCAAGGTAACCAGGTCACAGATCCGAAATTAAAATGGCTTGTAAGCGTGATAACTTCATAACGCCTTGAGTTAAAACCTTCATTTTTTTACCTCATGTGCATGACACTAATTTGAAGGTCAAATTCGACATTCAGTGACCTTGACATTATTTCGAGATCACCAGGTCACGGAAACCAAAATGGCTTGTAAGCGCAATGACTTCATAACGTCTTGACTTAGGGCCACATGTGCATAAATTTATAATTATTGGTATTGATGGACAGAGTCTACGGCTGAGGGGTCCTGGCTATTTTTATAATAAAACATACCGATGGCCAGCGCAACATGCGGCAGTGGTTATCATTACAGCTGGGCAACTGAGTCTAAGTAAACCCGGGCTAGGCAAAAAGAAAAAATGGTCATTTTAAAATATTTTTTTGGCCTGGCGTTTTAGTGGGCCATAGCCAGACCAGTCATGTAAATTCTTAATCATTCAGTTTTCACATAATTATATATTATTGTAATAAATTTGACCTTCACTAAAGTATTTGGTTTGTAGATATAAATTCTGGAAGGAACTATGCAGATGCAAGTCAACAACGTTTTCCACAAACCATGAATGATATCAGTCAATATCATCAACAAAATATACAGGATGTTCAACAGAAACATGAATACATGTCACAGGGGAATAACACAAAACATTCTCAACCGCCCCAACCTGAACGTGAAACTCGCAACAAAGAAGGAGGGTCCATCTCAAATAAGACTGACAACAGGAAATCCACACTTTTAGCTGATCTTACAGCCAGAATCCGCCAGTTAATGGCAGAGACAAAAAAGAGAGATACACCTCCACATATTAAACAATCAATTATGACAGAAATGATGCAACTGATGGAACAGCAACAACAACTGATGGTGGAAACCGAAGAAGAGACAAAACAGCCACAGTCTGAAAATTTCGATAGAAATATCCCAAAAACTAGTGAGGTAAGATATCGATAAAAAAAATGAGCATAACCATAACCTTCAGTATTTTAAGCAAACTGAACCGTCCCCTTATTCCGAATCGATTAGAAAAACTAAGAAAATCTGATTTCTGGACCATGCTAGTTTGTGTCCGTGTGACGCAAATAGCTTTCACTGACATCTTGTCAAAATGACATTATAAATTCAGTTTTCTGTCATCACATCGGATATAGTATGCCCATCAAATGTTGTTTCTGAATATGATTTAAATGATGTATTTGTTAAGTATTACCCTTTTCCTCTTCAATTTTACGACAGTTGAGGACTCTAGCCGTTGAGCTGTGAACACGTGTCGAGCCATTGGTTTATCCCTGAAGATTTTTCAACATAGCTTTCACTGAGAGCTTTGTTTGCCTACCAGGAGATCAAAATATTCCAATGATTTTAAGGAATTGAACTGAATGAGAGTTCAAAGCTAACAGATGTTTCATTTTTCAAAGCAAATCTATTATAATATCGATAGAATTCGCAATAACATATATTGCCTTTGAAAATCTTATAGTGGATCTTAATAGCACCTGACGCCGTGGCTACACTGTGGCGGCTGACCTAGATCTTAGGCACATGATCGGTCAAGATGGTCAATTAGACACTTATGATTGTTGGGTAATCTTGTGTAGTTTCAACGTGCAGTATTATTTTCCAATATTTATTTCCTTCCTTTTGGGCGGGGGCCCTAGGGTAGTGGTTAGCACCACTGCCTTTCACGCCAGAGTCCGGGGTTCGGTTCCCGGTCTCGGCGGTTTGAAAGAAACAAAAATGTTTCTTCCCCATCCACGTGTGAAAGTCAGTATTGTGGGGAGCCTCCGTGACCGAGAGGTAGCGTGCTCGGCCTCAGACCGCCAGGGCTCGAATTTCGAATCCTGTGTCTGGAGGACAGTGTCATCTCAATCATCTCACCAGCCTCAGGAGGTTCTCCTGGCCCAGTTTAGCCTATATGTGCACAAAGGTGGCCTAAAGCCCGATTCATTTCATTTTCATTTCATTTCCTTCCTTTTACTCCGATAAGTTTGCAAATAAACATGGTTTATTTTATTTTTTACCAACAGCGAGAAGCCTCACAATTACAGAAAGTTCAAGATTCATACCACGTGTCACAACAGCAAATGACATGGAACTCATCACCAGAAGAAGACGTATGGCAACACAAACGTCAACAAACCGAAGAAGAACGTGACAATTATGCATGGCGTCAAACGCAAGCAAACGAGTTTAGGGGTGACCCTAACCATCCGCATGAACACCCAGGAGGAAGAATCGATTGGCCGCCAAGAACTGGTGACGATCCATCGATAGACACTGGTTTTGAAACTGATAAAACACCTCACCCCCAACGTGAACAACAGCACGAACAACGTCAACGAGGTCTATCGTACGATGAACGTCAACCTGGATTACCACACGATGATATTCAACGTCAACGTGAATTACCATATAACGAACGTCAACGTAGACCACCACATGACGAACGTCAACGTGGATTACCACATGACGAACGTCAACGTGGATTACCACATGACGAACGTCAACGTGGATTACCACATGACGAACGTCAACGTGGATTACCACATGACGAACGTCAACGTGGATTACCATACGACGAACGTCAACGTGGATTACCACATGACGAACGTCAACGTGGATTACCACATGACAATCGTCAACGTGGATTACCACATGACGAACGTCAACGTGGATTACCACATGACAATCGTCAACATGGATTACCACATGACGAACGTCAACGTGGACTACCACATGGCGATGGTCAACATGGATCACCATACGAGGAAGGGCAACGTGGATTACCACATGACGAACGTCAACGTCGATTACCATATGACGAAGGTCAACGTGGATTACCTCACGACGAACGTCCACGTAGATTACCACACGGCGAAGGTCAACATGGATTACCATATGAAGAAGAGCAACGTGGATTACCACATGATCAACGGCAACGGGAAATAGCATGTGCTGAAGATCAACCACCTGATCAACTCCAACGTGGATTGCCATATAATGAAAACCAGCGTGCATTACCACATGATCAACTTCAACGTGGACTACCTTATGATGAACATCAGTCTGGACTACAGCATGGCGATTTTCAAACTGGTCTACCACATGATAATGATCAATGTATGCCATATGATGATCGTCATCCTAGACCACCATATGATAGACGTCAAGGGAACCCACCGCACGATCATAGTCAAACAAGAATGCCACATATAGATCCTCAACCACGACCACCATTCAATAAATTTCAGCCACACTTTCCACTTGAAGATAATCAGCCAAACCTGCCACATGGAGATCGTCAATCAAGGCCACCACATTTGTTGAACGGACCCAACCTGCGTCAAACTAGATTACAATATGAAGATCGCCATTCAACAATGCCAAGAAGAGAAGATCAACCCAGACCACCAAGTGAGCATTCTGAACCAAAATTACCACTTAAAGATGATCATCGTAAACCGGAATTACCATACGAAGATCGTCAACTTATACATCTGCAAGAAGGTAATCAATTAGTATTGCCACATGAACATCAACAACCAAGATTACAAGATGATAAACCGATCGTTCCGGGTGTACATAATCCACCAAATTTTGCACAAGGTGATCAACTAAGAAGAAAACACGAACGTCAACAGCCAACATTACCACATAAGCCAAATGAGCATAAACTGCCAAGCGTACCACATGAACAAGAATCAAGGCTTCCACGCGATCAGCCAGCAAGACTGTCACGTGATAATAACCAAGGTAGTCTACCCAAAGAACTTAATCAAACAAGAGCACCCCATGGTCATATATCGGAAGAGGTGAGATATCTTCAATTTGACAAACAAATTAAATTAGTAATTTAATTATAGTATTATGTTCATGATGTAATAATTAAGCATTCACCCTAAGGAGTCTTTTCTTCTTCACTATAATCTCTTGTTATTTGGACAGTTTTGCTTGGTAGTGTTTTGTTGGTCAGCCATATTCAAGATGGCCGCCAATCTTGTGGACAGGTTATTGCAATCAACCTGATATTTTATAAGATGTTTCTATGTAAAAAGGCAGCGGCTCCAGCAATTTTGCCGGGAAATTTAGATAGTGCTAAAGTTGATTTTAACCACTTATAGTGAACCATACAATTATCATTCGGTAGCATGACATTTGATGTTAAGCAGATTTGATGATTGGATTAAGTAGCTTATAACATGAAATATAATGCAAAGTAGGTATGGAGTTTATATTAACAACTGATAGAAAACCATACAATGGGCATCCAGTGGCATCTTTATGTTTGATCTCTGGTTACCTTGAAATGTCAAACAGAGGTCAATCACACTACAATGGCTTATGTTATAGCTTGAAAACTATGTAAATAAATATAGTCCTATAATTCCCATTACACATTTATGGGAAACCGAGCAATGGGAATTCAATGGCATTTATATATTTGACCTCGGACAGAACAATTTTTAGAACTTCTTGTCCGATTGTCTTCCAGTTTTACACAAAACAAATGTAGGGGGTCTAGTTGTGCCTTTTTAGGTATGCACTTTGACCCACTTTTGCTTCAGTACTGTGACATTTTTAAAATGTTTTGACATACACTTCGTTCCCGGAGCAGATCTCGAAATCTACTGGGTGGATTACAGTCATATTGCACATACATGATCGCTAACTAGTTGTGCTTTTTCAGGGTTTTGGACCTTGATGTTGAAACAGCACTGTGGCCAGATTTATAACATCAGTATATCCACTTAAAATAGTTTTGCGGAATATCATGAAGATAGCTAGACCATTACCATAAAACAAAATGTAAGGTTCCAGGGGATGATGCACCCTGAAATAGTTTGACTAGATCAAATTCAAAATGGCCGCCTATCGGCCATTATTTACTTTCACATGCCCGATATTTGGTAAACCGTGCTAGATGGCTAGACCATTACTATAAAACAAAATGTGAGGTTTCATGGGAGGATGCACTCTGAAAATGTTTGAACTCGATCAAATTTGAAATGGCCGACAATTATTTACCTCAATCGGCCTGATGTTGGCTAAACCGTGCTAGATAGCTAGATCATTACTAGAAAACAGAATATGAAGTTTCAGGGGAGTTTTCACCATGAATTTTTTTAACTTGATCGAATTCAAAACTACCGACAATCAGCCACCATTATTTACCTTATTTGCATGAAACTTTTATCAGAGTTGTGTCTCTGGCCAAAGACAAATCCATTAAATTGTGGGAATGATCCGGATTACGATCCGGATACTGATTAAGATCAATAATTTCGATTGAGGTTTGCAGTCTATGACTTGACTGTCTATTAATCTTACTCTTAGACTTCGCCTCATAGGCCTAATTGTCTTGTGTCTTTATTTTTAAGTTAATAACACTACACAAAATCGCTTCAATCAAATTCTAATTCGAGACGGGAGCTCTTGGACTTCTGTAGTTTTGTTTGTATAGTCTCACTTCCACCTATCAATATAATCAGATAATGTAATTGTCAATTAAAGCCTCTAAATTATTGTTGTCATGACTTTATTTATTCAGGGAGACGAGTTCGAGCTGCATCTCAAAAATATACCTTTGCAAATGGGGCGAGTGGAACTGAAAAAAATTATGTCAAATTTCGGCCATGTTACCAAATGTAAGATTAGAATGAAAAACGCTGAAAACACTGGCAGTGCGTTTGTGAAGATGGACAATTTTGTGTCTTGTGACAGAGTTATCGCAGAATTAGATGGAAAGCCATTGCCTGGTGAGTGTATATGAAAAACATTGTGGATTCACCTGTTTACTTTTAGACTAAGTTAACTTCTGTAGCAAATTATATATTTGTTAGTGACTGTGAGATCTGTGACCTGGTGTGAAGATATCGGTATCTAATGTGATTCCCTTGACTTGTCTTATTAGTGGTGATCAACGCATTATTGTGTTCAATATGTCATTAACCTCACTCACACTCTTATTATTATATTCAGTAATTTTATTAATTTGCTGGAGCTCTTTTATATCCCAGTTGTATTATTTTTCAGGTTATAAAAACATTGTGGACGTAAGGTACGCCATGCCTATGTTTAAGGTGAGTAGACAGTTTCCAGTTACTTAAATAAGGGGGACACCATCTAATCTCCGGGGGGGGGGGGGAGTTTTTGTTGCGGACAAATTATTAATTCTCCAACCACTACGTAGTGGACTTATTGTTTTTGCTGCGTCCGCCCGCCGCCGCGCTGCATTTTGTTTCTGCTCTCACTCGAAAACCCCTGCTCAGATTATTTCAAAATATTTGCAGTATGCATATTCGCCCTGGAGAATTTGCCTGGATTTTTTTTTTTTCGTTTTTCAGTTTCTTCAACAAAATCCAAGATGGCCGCCAAAATCCTATGTCGCTCTCTAGAGCTTGAACCGCTCCATGGATTTGTTTCATGTTTGGTTTAAAGCAAAGACCTTACCCTGGACGTGTGCTGATAAGTTTTTGGTGTAATCCTGATAATAAAAAATTTTAAAAATTTACATTTTATAATTTTAGCGGATATTTCAGTTTTGCTCATTTTGACCATCATCAAAATTTGGTAATATGGTAATACACTCCTGCTCGGATTATTGATAAATATTTGCAGTATGCATATTGGCCCTAGGAAATTTGCCCGGTAATTTTTTTTGGGCGTTTTCCAGTTTTTTTGACAAAATCCAAGATGGCCGCCGAAATCCTATGTCACCCTGTAGAGCTTGAATTGCTTCTTGGATTTGTTTCATGTTTGCTTCAAAGGAAGAACCCTACCCTGGACATGTGCTGATTAGTTTTTTGTGTGATTATGATGATATTTATATAATAATTTTTACGTTTTAGGATTTAGCTGATATTTCAGTTTTGCTCATTTTAGCTATTATAAAAAATTTGTAATATAGCTATAGAGATCAAATCTTTAGGGTATGCCCACTGGCCCTGAGAAAATTGTCAGGAGAATTGTTTTTCTTTTTTCATTTTTTTAACAAAATTCAAGATGGCCGACGGATCACATGTTACTCTCTTGAACTGCTTCACTGATTTGTTCCAAGGAAGCAACTTACCCTGGTCATATGTTGATTAGATTTTGGTGTGATTCTTACATCACATTTTTACGTGGTTTACATAAAAAAATGGTGACAGTACTGTATTTCTCTATAATTAATGTACTTTGGTTGCTAAATGTATGGGGGCGGGTGGAGACGCAAGCTTTGCCCCTCAGGCAAATCTAGTTTTTTCAACCCGGCTCGGCGGCGCGCTGAAAATTTACACTTCTTAACGTGAATTATTTATTTCATGCAGAGTCTGCCCGAAATTATTCATATTTTAAAAAACTCCAGCCCCCCTCCTCCGGAAATTTAATGGTGCCCCCCTAAGATGTTTTGGGGATAATTCAGTGTTGAAATGCTTGGTTGGTAGTTTGATTGTCAAATAAAAAATGTATGCTCTAAGTCTTAGGTATTAGGAAGTTATTCCGCATACAAGCCAATTCTGTTTCTGTCACCTGGTGACCTTGAAATTAGGTAAAGATCAACGAGTATCGAACTTGACTTTAAAGGTAAAGGTGTAGGTTTATAGTTTGATATCAAGACTGAAGACCTATCATCCGACTTTACATTTTACCCCCTGGTCACTGGACTTGTTCATTCGTGTGCCATTTTAACTCCACATACGGAGAGCATACAGTCCTGCAGCCATTTCGCCGCATTGAACTTATCGTACACATTGCCATGACTGTCCTACCTGGTACTCTTTTTTTCCTGAGTCAAGTAAAGCATTTGAGGATGAAGTCACTGAAGTGCCTTTCCCAAGGACACAACATCGAAACAATGTCCCAAGATTGAGAGGGGGTAAACATGATATTTCTCTGAAAATCCTGCACCAAGCGGGGTTCGAAACCGCACGGCAGGCAGCGACATCGGCAGAGCGCCACGCTTTAACCATTGCGCCATGTCCCTCTAGGATTATTGTGGCGCACATGTGGCTAAAAAATGAATGCTCTAACTCAAGGCGTTATGACGTTATTATTTCAGTGACCTGGTAACCTTGAAATTAGGTCAAGGTCACTGAATGCCGAATGTCATGCACATGCGATAAAAAAGGAAGGCCCTATGTTAAGGCGTTATAAAGGCATTGCGCCAAACATCTGTACTTAGAAACACTGACCGTCGCTGTTGATGACTGTACCCTACAGTCTTAGGATCTGAGGGGTAAATCTGCACCAATAATTGGCGCCGACCGACCTCAGCCTTGCAAGCACACAAAGTTGAACCAAATTTACTTTGCTGTTGCCCTAATATTATAGTAATGTATACAACGCTGACCCAGCATTAACCCACCGGCGACCACTGGTCAAATTTTCGTGTTTGCCGGTGCTCGCAAAGTCGTTGTACAAACGTAATTTGAAGAGGCACGCATGTGTTGGTGGTCACACTGGGGGTTGGAATTAATGCTTTTACCATCTATCAACCATGATTTTACCATATTGCGATGGGTAATTATGACATTGATCCTATTAAAACAATACATATTTCACATCATAAAAATAAGAAAAATAAGTATTGATGGAGATTAACTTCAATTTTTTATCCAATAATTTGGTAGCTAGTTAACATGCTGGTCCAGCAGTACCCCAGCATTGGTTCATCGTTTCTTATTTGCTGGTATTTGACGATGTGTGCAAGGGTAGATACGGGCAAAAAAAAACAAGTCAGGGCAAAGAAAACATAATATTATTATATATAGTGTAATGGCAAGGATCATTTGTCATGTTTATCATTCGGAATATACCTGAACATAAATCTTTTTTCTGATATAAAGCATGTTACTATTACTTCTGATTCACTTGATCTGAGCAATTCTATCACATAATTAACTTATTCAATGCTGAAATCATTCACGCCACAAATGTGTATTTCCATTGGAGGAGAATATTCTTGTATATATCAGTGGATAAATCTGTCGCAAAGTGTCGCAATCTGTATGTGATAAATGTATAATAGTTTTGATGATAATAATAAATTAGATACATTTCTGCCAAAGAAGCATTATTTGAATATTCAGGGTGTCAGACTTTTGCTTCACGTCAAAACTTAATACAATGAACTAGTTCAATTGAAAGAATTTTCGGAAATATACCTGAACAGATTCTACATAGAAGTCATAAAATAGATCAATTATTACGTTCATCAAAAACAAACTTACTAAATCACATGCAAGTTGTGAATGTTTCACTTTAATTTTGCATATTTATGTCCCCATTCGGCTACAACTTGTACTGCGGGCAAACAATGAACACATTATTACCAGTAATGGAAGGAGAAATGAAAAATTATTAAAATTCAACCAGGAATAAATTGTTTCATAAAAAAATGAACGTGTCTTGTTTTCAAGATATCAGTATATTGTTAACGCTCCAGTCCTCAGTGACATTGGTGGCAGTGATCCAAGAGAAAAGGCTCACATATTATAATTTTATAAAATTGCTCATGTGTTCTAAACAGATTTTTAAAAATAACAAAAGTTTTGCCCCGATCTCCCGTCGCTATGCTTGACGATATACCGTCACTCCCCCCCCCCCCCCGTTCCGTACCCATATATTTGTGTACTTTCTGCACACAGCTCTTCTGTTATTTGAAATGAAAACATTTTAATCTCTAAAATTGTATCTTATTATAAGATGACTTATCTGCTATATTAGCAGTTATTTTCGTTCAAAACATTATTTTTTATTTGGAGGCTAAAGTGGTGAAATCATCGCTTGTTTTATATAATGATACACTTGCAAATGCGTAGTTCCAACTCCTGTTAAAAGGTGACACCACTGCATAATGTATTACACGCATTTGTATGGTGAAATCCGCAAGTCGACAATCTTATTTACATGGTCTTTGGTCACAGTGTATCAGATGCTGACCCAATATTGAGACAAAGCTGGGCTAGCATGTACCTGGACAGTTCATGATGGTGTGAGCCCGTCTTGTTGATCTTGTTGAGTAAAAGCGATGTTTTTAAAACAGCAAAATAATCGAGAATTTATGTCCTGGAGATCTGTGCTAATTGATGTCTTTTGCAAAATTTTACTTTCACAATATTTGCATCAAATGCATAATTTTTGGATTTGTTCACATCGAAAAACGTTGTTGTCAGGTATTTCTTATCCTCCACCTAACGAAGTTGCGGGCGGGGGTGGGTTATGGTCGGCTGTCCGTCTGTCTGTCCACATTTTTTTCCCGTAGCATATCTCGGAAAGCCACGGGATGATTTATTTCATATTGCACACACACATCGAATAGATGTGCCTTTCACTATACATCTCTGAGCCAAAACAGCTTAGATACTAACAATTTCGTTTCCGGGGAATATCTCGGAAACCCATGGGGGATTACTTACATTTTGCACATAGCACATAGCATTTATGTGGTGTCTTTACAGATCAGGCAGATTAAAATGAAACAAGAGGTGAAATCATCAGACATTGGAGATAAGGATTTCAGAAAACCACCAGAAAATACTCAACCCAGTTTGCCGTCTGATATCAAAAAGGCCGGGACTGTAGATATTGTTTTGAAAGAGGAGCAGAAAAATACCAATGTTAATAGAGGATCGAATGATCCTAAAATGCGTGGTGAAAGGGACAGCATAGAACGTCAGCCAAAGCCCCAGTGGAATGAAGATATGGGACACGAACACCCACAATACAGAGAAGAAAGAGAAGTCAGAGCAGAATGGTTTGATAATAAATCGCATAGAAACGTCAGAGTGGACGAAGCTGCAAGGAACATGCATCATCCCAGGGGTGATGATTATTATATGGACAAATTACCTCCTGAACATGCAATCAATAGACCAGCAGATATGGATATGAGAAATGATATGGCATCAAATCGCCCGTCAGAAGAAACTCTGTCTCGCGTTGGGAACGCTAATCTTCAAAATTTGCCACCATTGCAACACAAGCTCCTTCAGAAATTGGTGAGTATATATATTTTTTTTTCAATGTCGCAATTTATAAGCAATACGCTAGTCGGAGACCTCAGCAAACACAAGACGCTGAACCAATGTTGGGTCAATGTAGACTGCGACACTGCCAACAGTTAAAATTAAGGTTGGTTAAACGTCTAGTGGATACTGGGTCTGATGGTTCTGAATATTTTTAAATTAATAGCATCACCTCATTTGCTGACCAGGCTTGTAGAATAACAGCTTGAAAATGGTAATAATTTGCTCTTTTCGTTGCTGCAGTACTAGTTTATTCTGTAAAGATTATCTTTTAACTTCAAGTAGGCCTAGCAGTGCGATAATATGCCTATTTCCTTTACCTACACACTGCTTGCTCGAGATTTACAATGTGCCGAATCCCCCCTTCACCCCCACCCCACGCCTCACTGACGAACTTATATCTCACCCCCGCGCCTCTCTGCCATAATCAGAGAACACTGGCATTATCGCTCCAAGAAACATGTGGTGTTGTCTTATTGTTGCACCACCAACTGTAACTGTGGCCCAATATGAAAAATATCAAATAGAAACTCTGCCCTTTAACATTAGAGCACCGTATTTCATAGATCATATGCTCTAAGTCGTGAATACCTTGTGTTTCGATTGGGACGAAATATCAACACCTAGCCGAGCGTTGAATGTTTTTACCAAAGAAAATATTATGTATCCATGTTAAAGCCCTTGATAATGACTTTCAACTATTATGTAAGATGTTGGTATATTCTTTTTTTTAATGTGGGTTTTACTTTTTGTGTCGATATGTACCATTTTTCAAAAATTAGAAAGAACAATTTTGTATTTTGTCATTTTTTGTCATTTTTCATATAATATAAGGTTTTTGTTAAATATAGCTCAACTTTTGCTTGATGGCCATTATTTTTATGCAGAGTCATGTAAAAAAAATAATTGTTACAGGCAAAATGCACAAAATTACATATTTAAAAAAAACAGATGACAGCCATTTTGTATTTGTCTTTCACCAAAATTGTGTGAGATTTCAAAGCACACATAACATCCAGGCTTATTTATAAGCATACATGTATCTGGATTGAAAACGGTGGCCCAAATGTGGATACATGTAAAAAACGTTTAATGAAATGGTGTTTCCCAACGGGTTTTTTTGTCGTGGATTTCGCTGATTTTTCTATTTAAATTATATTTAGGCATAAATTGAGCGATAAATATTTGTTATACTGCAATGGTTTATATACTATAAGAAGAGAAATTCAATTACCGTTAACATAGCAGTTATATAGCAGTTGCAGATCGGTTTACTAGAACATAAGTAACATACATTCAAGTAACCATACCCCCTTATTTAAAACTGCGCGACGTTGTTATAAACATATTCAGGGTACCTCTATACAAGTCGTCAAAATAGGATTTGCATCCCTATATTTTCAATGTTAACATTTGATTTCGTGTTCAGTATATCACAGGGCACTAAAAAACTTAGTTTTGTTGAGATGTGGGGGGGGGGGGCATTTTATCTTGATTTGACGTCAATTTGATATCAATAAGACATCAACTTGTCAATTTGACATCATTTTGACGTCAAATCAAGATGAAATGCTCGCTGGGGAGGTGGATGGTACCCATAAGTATCCCATCGCCTATTATAATTTTGCTGTGATTGCTACATGTATGTTAAGCTACATTATTTTGCTTATACTATAGGGTCCTGAAGCATTTGGGAAATTGCGAGCCAATCCCATGGCTAGAAACTTGATGAACACTCTGAATGATCCAGATGTTATAGATACAGCTTTAGATATGTTAACCCAACTTAACCCTGAGGTGATGAAAAAACTTCAAGCTGTAGACACTGACAAAATCAAACTCATGTCTGACATAGACCCTTCCACGTCTACAAGCTCAGATAGTTCCAATGCACAAGGGCGACGAAATACAAATAAAGATGGAAATAACACTGTTGACAAACTTTTAAATCAAGGTATCCCTATTGAACTTCTAATGCATGGGAAAGAACAGACACATTCCAAAAACCCGATTACGGCTTCAGCCCAAGGAAGACCAACTCCTGATGGAATTATTCTCCAAAATGAAGCTATTGTTGAATCCTTAGAAAATGAAGATGGATTGACATTCAGAAGTACACAGCATATGGGAGACCATCAACATTTCGATACTGTAAGGGATATGGGTAGAGGCGGTGGTATACCAAGAAGAGGTTTTCCGCCTAGAGGTATGATTCGAGGTGGTATGCCATTTAGAGGTAGAGGATTTCATCCCAGACCACACTTCCCTCCGAGACAAAATTTCCCACCCCCAAGACAGAATATGCCACGACCAGCATACAATATGCCACCACCAGCACAAAATATGCCACTATCAGCACAAAATATGCCACCACCAAATGAAAGTATGACATCCCCCGTACAGAACGAGCTACCACCAAGACCAAGTATGTCATCCTCGAGGCCAAATATGCCTCCATTAAAGAACAATATCCCATCTCTGCTTGATTTGAATGTGCCGAAGACTGACGCAAATAAAGTCGGGCCCTGTAAACGAGAATATAATCAAGGTTCTGATGCTGTGAATAAGGATATTCACAATAATAAAAGAAGTAAAGAATAAAGGGCTTCTTTAAAACTGAGGTCAAAATAAAATTTGCATTTCTTAAGGGACTATCTGAATGTTTATATATAATACGGTTTTACCTGTAGGCCTATATGTTATGATTATGTGTTAACAGTTTTAATTATGTGTAATTATGTGTAATAAACTAATTTGTCTCAATCAAGTCCGTTATTATATGCTTTTTCGTTTAGATATAATTAGAAATTCAAGTACGACCATATGTGTGAAGTATAATTGCAGCATTTTCTTATTGACTTCAACTGCTTTTTATTTAGACAAATGGACGAATTGTGAAAATGTGTTCTGTGCACTGAACAAACTTATTTTGAGAACTTCTTTTTTTTAGAAAACGGGAGCAAGCTGATGTAAAATTTCGCTCACGTTATCTCACATTTTATCAGTTAAGGAGTTTTCTAAATAAGCATCCGATGTCAAATAATTGGTTTTGGCTGAACATTTGATGATTTATAGTTATGAATTGCTCACAAAAATACATAACACACTTGTTAGTGCAAGAGCATTAGTGAAAAAAACACAGGAACCTGGAATAAAATTGCAGAAAGTCGATTTTTTCAGGAATGATACCTGGACATCTCCCCAGACGAATTCCGAAGAGGCCCCAAAAATCCCCCTTGTGCATTTTTTTAAATTCAAGATGGCCGCCACCATGTAACGCTATTTTCGAAAAACAGGGGTATACCCTATTTCTCCACCTCTGTAGTTAGAAAAAAAATATTTTGTTGTCTCTACTTATGTTTTAAGGCACAAAGAGTTGATTCAGAAGATCAGAAATGCTGTCAGCACTTTTCTCAATACCAAAAATCCAAGATGGCCGCCATATTGTTCTGATTATGTTAAGCGATCTCTTAAAAACACGAAAATATGAGATATCTATCTCGTTGTTGAACCTAAAATGTATTTTTTTGGCCAAACCCATGCAATCTAGCACTTCTTTAGATCCCTTTTATTTTATTATATTGAATTTATCAACATAAATCCCACATAGTAGGTAATTCAAAATAACACCAGGTAACGCCATTTTTTTTAAAAAGAAAGGGGTATACCTACTCACTTTTGAAGGTAAAACAATGATTTTGGTGTCTTCACCAATATATTAAAGTACAATGAGGTTATCCAGATGATCCGAAATAATATCAGTACTTTTCTTAATACCACAAATTCAAGATGGCCGCCATAATATTTTGTTATGCGATCTCTTAAAAAACCCGAAAATATGCGATAACTATCTCGTTGTTGAAACTAAAATGTATTTTTTTAGCCGAACCCATGGGGTCTAGAACTTATTTAGATGACCATATTTTATTATGTTGAGTTTATCGGCATGAATCCCACATGGGAGTTAATTCTACCATGGTGGGCGACGCTTTGGAGTGTTTTCGAACTGCTTTCCCACTAGAAATGTGGATTGAGATTTGTCAAGTTAACAAATTAATCTCCGGTAAATAATGAAATTATTGCGTTTCAATCATCCGAGCTGTCAGTCTCTACATGTTTGGCCAATACAAAAAGAGCACATCGTTGTACAATATAGTCTAGATTTGTGAGATCCCCCCCCCCCCTCCCTTTGAACAAGCCACTCTGCATCCGCAACTCACTCTTTTTAGAACTCTTTCTGGAGCGACTGCTCTTTCAGTTTGCGTTGGTGACAAACGACCATGAGATCGAATCCGTTCCCAGACTGTAGATTCTACACCCTACTGTACAACACAGTATGCTCTGTATCATAATGGAGTTTAAACACGAGGCATTCATCCAATGCCCGTCTTCGACGCTGGCCCAAAAATTAAACATAATTGGATTAATGCCCCGTGTTGGCTGGGGCAGTAGGTGACGTTGAAGGGAGGCTTTCTAGCAAAAATCAATTACAAGATAAGGACTTGCACCTCACATGTTACATGTACATGACATCTTTGATACTCGTCCTGTAACAATGCTCTTTTAAATACTTACTTTTGTCCATGATCTGCGAATGTCAATATGTTTAAAATCATGAAATATATTATCATTTAAATATCAAGATATTACATTTTGAATATTAGGATATATATATTTCGTAATGAAGTAATGGTATTGTATGGTGTTGTAATGGGATGATTTTACATCAGAATATCGGAATATGACATTAAATAAATTGATGTCACAGTTTATCGTCAGAATATGATTTTTTTATGTCACGATAATAGGAGGACAAGACACATTAACGTCATGATATGGTTTTGTAATGTCCAAATATTGCTCTTTATTATAGTAAAATGACGTTATGATGTCTTGATACAGCTTTATAAATGCAGGATATGGTGGTTAAGCACCACGGTATGGTAATAAAGTGATAGGATCTTTTAGTGCATTGTCACGATATTATTATAATATCATGATATAGCATATTAACATCACAATATGACATTTTAGTGTAAGAGGAAATGAAAGTAAGAGAGGGCAAGGCCACATGCTGTTCAAAGAGCATGTGTCTTAACCCTATCTTTTCCATTTTATTGAATCTTCCGAAGTGCTTTTGTTGTTGGCAGTTTTGGAGTACCGGTATTTGCACAATGTAGAGGTCTATGTTACTTACTGAATTATATTGCGATATATATGTTGAGCTGACATGTGCCATCCTGATATTGGAATGTTCTATGTCGATTCTGTATTACCATATGATAACGTGCGTCTCTCAATATAATGTTATTGAAATGTTATACCTTGACATGACAATATAATATCCTGACATTAAAATGCCATATCCAGACTTTAAAGTGACATATCCTGACATTCTATGGTCACATTAAAATATTGTAGTGTCATATTCAGTCATTTTTAGAATGCCGCCAAGCCCGCAATATCTTGATTTAATAATGTCATATCCTATCATAAAAAATGGAATATCTTGACATTCAAATCTTATTGTGTGATATAAAAGGACAAAATTTGGACATTATAATACCATATCATGACGTTAAAGTGTCATATTCTGATAAATTACAATCCAATATCCTGGCATAAATATGCCAGATCCTGACTTTGAACTGTTTTTTTTATGTTTTTCCTATTTGATGTCATAATCCGACAAGTCTATTATACAATATTCGATATTAAATAGCATGTTTGTCATTATAATGACACATCATCAGATTACAATGCTATATTGTGACCTCAATGCGTCATTTCACCAATGTATAAAGTCATATCATAATATTCAAGTACCATATCCTAATATTCAAATGTCATATCCTGACATTAAAATGTCATAGTGATGTTAAAATGATATATCACGAAATTGTAATGCATTTCGTGATAATATGATGCCATATCTTTTTATTTTGATACAGCAACGTGATGTTTAGTCACTATATACTGCCTTTATAAAGCTGTATTGAGCTATCATAACGTGATTTTGCTATATTAAACACCAATGTTTGGACATTATATTACATATCATGATATTAAAGTGTCATATCCTGATATCATATTAAAATATCCTGACATAAAACTATCATATCCTGACGTTAAACTGTCAGATCCTCTAATTTGATGTCATATTCTGACATTTCAATGTAATATCACATTGCAATATCATACAATGTCATATATTTATTACGTAATACACTAATATTCAAATACAATATCTGAATATTCTAATCTATAATCCAAAGTATTTATTACCATTTTCAGGAAATTGACCAAATTACGTAGGCCTATATTATTTAATAGTACATGTAAATAACCAGCAGTCTCGTAGGACACGTGTTCAAGCTGTTGTAATATTGTACTTAGCTCTGTTATTATGTACATTTACACAAAATTAGCTAATATTCATATCCTGGAATATTCACAACTAATACCTAACCAAAATCGAAAAACATTTTATATAGGCCTACTATATAAAATACCTACATTGGAATTAGTCGCTGAGTTTGAAACTGGAATTTCTTACGCTATCTCAAGCTTCAAATGAATGAAAAATACCCTTATATTTGAAAATGAGACATGTAAAATTGTTAATCAATGATTTCTGACATATGATATTTTGTAAATTTGATAAATCTATATCTATTTTCCTGAATGAAAAAACATTTGGACATTGCTTAATCGTGGCACCTGTGCTAAAAGAGCTTACCAATATGGCAGCCATGTTGAATTTTGTGTTGATAAGCACATTATATTAAAAAAATTGGTGATGGAAATATATTCTAGATTCCATGGCTCTGAAAAAAAGTTTCAACAACATGATTATTAGGGCATGGAAGTGATTTTCTGAGGGAGGGGGGACGCTTGAAATAATTGTCGCTATCTTGAATTTGTGGAGATAAGAAAAGGAATGATATCATTTCTGATCCTGTTGATGAGCTTTTTGTGCATGTGTAGAGGCACCAAAATATATTTTTTAACTGCAAAAGTGAGGAATTGGGGTATACCCCTGTTTTTTTTTTGGAAAAATGACGTTATATGGTGTTACATAACATTAAACTATGTGGGATTTATGTTGATAAATTCAATATAATAAAATAGTGGTGATCTAAATAAGTGCTAGACCCCATGGGTTTAGACAAAAAATACATACAACTAGATAGTTACCTCATATTTTCGTTTTTTTAAGAGATCGCTCAACATACTCAGTATATGAATATGGCGGCCATCTTGGATTTTTGGTATTGAGAAAAGTACTGATATTATTCCTGATCATCTGGATGAGCTCTTTGTGTCCTCAAACCTAAGTAGAGACACCTAAATATTGTTTTCTAACTGCAAAAGTGAGGAATTATGGTATACACCGTTTTTTTCAAAAATGGCGTTACATGGTGGCGGCCATCTTGAATTAAAAAAATGCACAAGGGGGTTTTTTGGGGCCTCTTCGGAACTCGTTTGGGGAGATGTCCATGTATCATTCTTGAAAAAAATCAGCTTTTTGCAATTTTATTCCAGGTTCAACCCTAGTGCTCTTGCACTATGTATGGTAGTTTGCAAATTAATACGGCTTAAGGACACCTTGTGCATGTCATGGTGAGTTGAATCAGATGACACTGCCTTCCAGACACAGGATTTGAAAGTTGAATCCTGATGGTCTGATGCCGAGCACGCTACCTCTCGATTACGGAGGCTCCCCACAATTATTCTAGCTTGCATGTGAATAAAAAGTATGAGAGTAATTCTTAGCAAGGTGGGCATCTTCAACCGAATAGTCAACTAAAATAGGATTAACTATTACAATTTATTAATAACATAGTCCCAGTATTAGCATGATTAGTATTGTTGGCATTGCATGAACTTGAGGAACTTTCGTAAAAACGAATTAGCATAATTCACTCTAATTAACACACCTAGCCATTCCATTGTGATAATACAACGTTTCGCCGAATATGTGTAGGAACATTATTTTTACCCATGCCGGGTTTTTTTTTCGGGGTAATTCTGAGGGTTGGTTGGTCCTCTATTGCATATGATGTACACGTAGATAAGCTTGGTGTGTTGTGCTTATCTCGTCATGCATTAAACCAGGATGTGTAAGCCTATAAGGTTATAGGCCTACGTATAATTGCGTAACATACTAAACTATGTGAGGTAATATTAACATGTCCACCAAAGCCGTTTAGCTTTGATATCCATATGCTACATAAGTATTACCTAACTCCAGTTTAGTCGCAATAAGATTTACGTCAATACTTATTTTGGGACACTTATGTATTTCATGTTAAATAATTCCTTTATTGTTTGAATGTAAGTTAACTTATGGCCTACTTGTTTGCAATGAATTGTCCATCGTTTTTTTAATGTTTAAACTATGTTCGTGTGTCTTAAGCACTGTTAACTACTATTATGCAGACTAAACAACATAGGATAAATCGCCATAATTATAATACCCATTTATTCATAGAATAGGCCCTACATGTAATTATTCACATCTAGTCCAGTACATATTGAGGCTAGGTCAAATACTGTGATATGATGGTATTAAATAGAAATACAACAGGCCTAATACCCTGAAAGCACGTGACATTCATCATCCAATGTTGGATTAAATTATAATACTGCTTCAACAGTTTGCTATTCTGACCTAAAATTAAACCAAGAACGGATCAACGTCTCTGCCTTGTAGTGACGTAACATTTGCCCCTAATATTTTTGACCTTGTAGGCTACACCAAATGCCTATGATAATGTGTTTTATTTGTAACGCTACTCGTAGTACAAAAACAAACACACGTATATGTAATCAGAGTATTTTGGGATGCAATAATAAGCCCTGTCCCCATATCATTTGAAACGGCATTGAAACAATAACAGATTCGGCATTAGTGGATCCGGCATATATTAATATGTCCACCGAAGGAAAATAGAATCAGAAGGGTCGACCGTCTGCTTCTAGATTTCCCTGGTCCGATGCTATAGTTGCGCTTAATCTGGTTATCGTCGATTATAAAATAGCTTTAGCATTTAATGAACACCTGAAGATCTTTCTCCACCCCCCCCCCCCCCGATAGCTCACAAAAACAGCGAAAACTATGGTGACTGACTCGTCTCAGCTCGTATCCGCGTTCCCTCGTACTCTCGCGTGCTGGGTGAGAATAATCAGCGAGAACGTGAAAAATACGAGAACACGAATTTGCGAGAATAAATCGAGAGAACAAAGTAAAGTCGAGGACTCGAGTTTGCCAGAAGGCGGCAGCATAAAAAAGACGCGTATACATCGCGGGAACATGAAAAAGACGAGCAGGCGAGAACGCGAGGACCTGAACAAAGGGTGAAAACCAGAAATTAACCACGAGTCTGCGAGATACACCGCGCGTATTTTTTGTCACCTCGCAACTAAGAAAGTTAAAACAAAGATGAACGCACGAAGCAGACATCGCACCCTTAATATGTTAACATTTATGGCAATATTCAGGGCTTAATCGTTGTCCTACTAGGGCCGCCAACCATATCTCGTCTCAAGGGATAACCCTTGTCCTGCTATGGCCGCCAACCATATCTCGTATCAAGGGCCTAACCGTTGTCCTGCTAGGGCCGCCAACCATATATCGTCTTAAGGGCTTAACCCTTGTTCTGCTAGGGCCGCCAACGATATCCCATCTCAAGAGCCTAACCCTTGTCCTGCCAGGGACGCGAACCATATCCGGTCTCAAGGGCTTAACCCTTGTCCTGCCAGGGACGCTAACCATATCCCGTTCCAAGGGCTTAACCCTTGTCCTGCTAGGACCGCCAACCATATCCCGTCTCAAAGGCTAACCATTGTCCTGCTTCAACTTTAATCTTTTGACTTCTCAGTAATTCTCAATGGAGTATAGGCGAAGGGACGGTGCTGAGCGGCCGACCAGACTAATCGCTCAGTTGGCTCTTGAAAGCTGCTTTTGATCTGGATTCAGTGGCGGATCCAGCATAGGGCGTACCCGGCGTACGCCCCCCCCCCTTCTTGGTGAAAATAGTACATTTTCATACCTTTTTTTGGAATAAAGTGAAGCTAACACCCCTTTTTCAGCCAAAATGTGGCTTACGCCCCCTCCTCTTTCACATTCTGGATCCGCCACTGGGATTCAATAGCAGCTGGTGGAAGATGATTCCAATCGGGTATGGTTTTGTACAAAAAGGAATTTTGTCCCAGCGTGGTGTTAGCTCTTAATGTGTTTGAATGAGTTCTTTCGTCTGAGGGGTTAAAAGGTCACTGACAGGTACAGCGATTAATCCGTTCAAAATTGTGTAGGGCCTACAGGCTTGTCAACCTGAAGTTCTTTCTGCTAGTTTGAATGTCAGTCCAACCTAGGTCTTGATTAGAGCTGTTACACTTGATTTACGCTGGTAGTTGTTTGTTACGAAACGTGCAGCAGCTTTTAGAATTTTGTTGTTAATTTATCAATATCACCTTGCCTGTACGGATTCCATACAGGACTTAAGAGTATTCCAGAAGTGACCGAACCATTGAAAAATATGCAATCTCTTTTATGTTTGAGAGACATCCCTTTAAATTCCTTCTCAAGAAGCCCAGTGTGGAGTTCGCCTTACTGGCAATTTTGGCGATGTG
Organism: Flabesymbios commensalis; assembly: GCA_964017125.1. Classification (NCBI taxonomy): domain Eukaryota; kingdom Metazoa; phylum Annelida; class Polychaeta; order Terebellida; family Flabelligeridae; genus Flabesymbios; species Flabesymbios commensalis. The sequence goes on along the minus strand of OZ024907.1, from coordinate 50,311,110 downwards.
ATCCCCCCATTCCAGTTTCTCAGTGATGCTGACTCCTAAGTAAATGTATTTGATACTTGCCCCAGTGTGACCCCATTGAGCAGATAGTCTGATGTTATCTCTTTAGCCACGGGTCTCTTTTCACTTGGAGGAGAGAACATTTGGATGGGTTGAATTTCATCTCCCAAGTGTCTGCCCAGTGTTCCAACTTAGTTAGGTCCGATCCTGTAATGTATGGCTGCGACCTAGCAGCTCTATAAACACCGTTATCTGTCTGTCTGTCGTCTGTAGCACTTCGTTTCCGGGCAATATAGTCAAAGTTTCTCGACCAATCAACTTCTAACCTGGCACTAACACTCATGGGGGTTAGGGCCAGACCTGATTCGTTTTTCACGAAAATCGGCCCATTATCAGCCCTCTGGTAGTAGTAGTAGTAAATCATTGCTTTACGTCACTTTTCGGCACAAAAGGTCTTTTAAGTGACATTAGAATACGATAAAAACGTTGTAGTCAATTGATGAGATGAATGATGTACAGATGATGATGTGAGGGTGGGGGTGATAGGGCATGGTGGGTTATTGAGAGCGTTTTCCTTCGCTCGCCCGATAAGGTGTTCTGGGCATGTCTAGGGGATATACCCCCAGACATGCCCAGACGGCCGGAGACTTGAGTTTCGCTGTACAATTTAATGATGAAACTCTGTGGCATTTCGCGCAGCTCCGCTATCCTTGGTCGGATAGTCCCCAGAGTAACAATAGGAAGGATCACTCCCTCTGGGTAACTCCATTCATCCCACGTGAGAGACATAATGTCAAACACGCTATTGCCGGTTATTTAAGGCTACCACGGCCTACATCAGCGCCAGCACTGATGCGGGTGCTGCATTGGCTCCACTGTTGAGCGGAGGAACCAGGGTACGCCACTGCAATCCGCCCGAAGATTATAGCCAGATACGAGGAGGCTGCAGCTGCCCTTGGATGATTGCTGTAGACTAGTGCTTCCGTACAATGCCCTACACAGCATCCAACAGACGGAATAGATCCCTAATGACCCTCTCCAGATGGGGGCGAAAAGTACTACTACTAGCAATCATCCCAGTACCCCCGGCCCTCTGGTGGCCAAAAAACACACTATACGAAAATCAGTCAAAATTGAGGTTTACGGACGCTAATGTGAAGTTTTTTTTGACCAATCAACTTCTAGCCTGGCACTAACAGTGCTAGGGCCAGACCTGATTAGTTTTTCACGAAAATCGGCCCATTATCTCTGGTGGCCAAAAAACATAAGAAAAACAACAAAAATTGAGGTTTCCAGACGCTAATGTGAAAAGTTTCTGACCAATCGACTTCTCACCCGAGATTAATACTCATGGGGGTAAGGGCCAGACCTGATTAGTTTTTTACGAAAATCGGCTCATTATCGACCCTCTGCTGGCCAAAAAACATAAGAAAATCAGCCAAAATTGAGGTTTTCGGACGCTTATGTGAAAAGTTTTCGACCAATCAACTTCTCACCTGGGATTAATACTCATGGGGGTCAGGGCCAGACATGATTAGTCTTTCACGAAAATCTGCCCATTATCGACCTTGTGGTGGCCAAAAAACATGAGAAAATCAGCCAAAACTGAGGTTTCCGGACACAAATGTGAAAAGTTTTTGACCAATCAACTTTTAAACCTGGCACTAACACTCATGGGAGCTAGGACCAGACCTGAGTAATTTTTCAAGAAAATCCGTTTATGATCGGCCCTCTGGTGGCCAAAAAACATACGAAAATCAGTCAAAATTGACGGTTTCCAGACGCTAATGTCAAAAATTTTTGACTAATCAACTTCTAACTTGGCACTCACACTTGTGGGGGTTAGGGCCAGACCTGTGTAGTTTATCGCGAAATCGGCCCATTATCGACCCCCTGGTGGCCAAAAAACATACGAAAATCAGCCAAAATTGACGGTTACTGGACGCTAATGTGAAAAGTTTTTGACCAATCAACTGCTAACCTGGCCCTAACACTCATGGGGGCTAGGGCCAGACCTGATTAGTTTTTCACGAAATCGGCCCACTATCAGCCCTCTGGTGGCCAAAAAACATACGAAAATCAGCAAAAATTGACTGTTTTCGGACGCTAATGTGAAAATTTTTTGCATAAAGGACTTCTAACCTTACAATTGCATTTAAGGGCATGATCTGCAGAACTGATTAACTTTTTGCGGATATTGGGCCATTTTTGGAATTGATTTGTTTCTCAGGAAAATCGTCGCAGCTACCAAATCACTCTGATTTGCACTTGTTTTTGATCAGCCTTAGTTCTGATGTGCCGATAAAGGAGACAGTCGTCAACAAAGAGTCGAACATCAGATGAGACCGAGGATGGGAGGTCATTAATGTAGCATAGAAATAAGATCGGACCTGTACTGTTCCCTGTCGCACACCAGATCTTACATGAGAAGTGTCCGAAAAGCTACCATCTACTACTACTGTATTCCCACGCATAAAGGTGCATGCACTTATAAGTGAAAATCGACTGTTTTAGACATGGCTCCAAAAATATTCTTGTTCATTTATAAGTGCATGCAAATATTTGCTTTACTTCACTTTTCGGCCAGTATGGCCATTTAAGTGAAAATTCCAGGTATTACAATATCCCATATTGTAAAGTTAAGGTAGTAAAGGAAAGACAAAGCTAATAAAAGCATGTTCGTACTAAAATATTCAGTTTAAAGTGTTTGATATGATAAGATGACGATGCTCCTGGCACCTATATGTAACGAGTCTGATGACATGGTGTAGCGCCTGCACTGCAACACAGTTTAATGGGTATAAAAATATCAGTATAAATAATGTAAAATATGAAGTGATTATAAAATGGACGACTTTTCAAGTCACTATATCTCCATGAAATTGGAGTCAAAGTCAAAACAGTGTCATTGTCAAAACAAATATATAATATATACTATATACTATAATCAAAAAAAGTAAACCCATTTAGACTTAAATATGAATGACATAAACAATGAACAGATAAACCATTAAGTAAGTAAGTAAATGTCTTCTTTACTTAACTTTTCGGCCAGTATGGCCAGAGAAATCATTAAACCACAAAAAAATCTCAAAAATTAAAGACTTACAGTGCCCCCACAGTTGGTAACAAGGTCTGTGATATTGAAGAACATCACAGAGCGATCACGAACCGTGAGGACACCGTAAGTCACCACAGGCTAATTGTACGGCAATGGCTTCTCTATGACATGCTGCATTATCCGCCAGGATGCCACAGAGAAACCTTTAACTCATAGCAGTCTGGCCGTTTTGACATAGGACGTCTGTGTGGTCTGGCGATTTTTGTGATTTTGAGACATAATGTCTTACTTTTAATATAAATTTAGAACTATGGCATATGTATTTCCCATACACCATAGCAACACACATACAATATATATCCAGAATACACTTCATTTAAACGGCCAATGTGATATTGCCATGGCAACCGACAGCCATTTGAATATGCTAATTAGGTAGTCAAATTTTCGGAAATTTTGTTTAAAAATGGTATTTTTGTAATTCACGGAGATTTAGGAGGACAACATTACAGCAATTCACATAAAATATATTAAAATACATCACAAATGGTTCGAAGAAGCATTCAATAGGTCTTTATAAACAAATTAATAGGGTGAATAAGTTATTACCATGGGATTTAGCAATCTTTCTAAAAAAAATTGAGATGCATACTGGATTTCAAATTTTGAGATGCACCAAGTTTGACATTCCCAACTCATCTGGGAAATACCAAAAGCCTCGTATTCATCTGAGCCTGGAGCTCGAATTTTATTTTGGAAACAGTTGTGATGCAAATAAGTCAACTCTTTATGTTCCAGGCTACCCATACTTGGTTCATAGTTGCGCAAGTGATGTCATTTGGTGAATGGCTAAGCATTATTGCCAGGTCCGAGCTGGGCTCGGACCTAGACTGCAGCGTCATAAATGCCAGGTCCGAGCTGGGCTCGGACCTAGACTGCTATGAGTTAAAACAATAAAGTGAAAAAATAATTATATGGCAATGGTTTCTTTCGGACATCCCGTCCATCGCCAGGATGCCAAAGAGAAACCACTGCAAACACAAAAAGCAAAGCATAGAGGAATTATAAGTAAACCTACAATGCCCCCACAGCTGGGGATCGGGTCTGTCATCGAGAGTTATCACGACAGAGTGATCATAATCCGTGAGAGCACTGTAAGGCACCACAAGTACAATGAAAAAATATATAAAATATATAAATATGAATATATAAAGAATATATAAAGAATTTGAACTGAAAACTATTCGAAAATAAACATAAGAACTTCAGTGAAAAACCCTAAACCACCGGAAAGCAAACACAAAAAAACTTCACGTCAAAAAAATAGAAAAACCTGGTTCGATGAAAGGTTTGGGTGTGCTTGGCCTTTTAAGAAGTTGCCCAGGGGGGAGGGGCACGCGGAGGTGACACCCAACCCCCCCCCCCCCCTATTGGAGTCAATCCTGCAAGTTAACTTCAAAGTAACAGTGAATACTAACGTTAGTTTATTTTATTTTGGTTGAAATAAATCAAATAATTACGATTACGATTTTTAGGTTCGAATATAAGTGCATGCACTTATTTTCGAAAACTAAGTGCATCTTCAAATATTAATGAACCCGCGTTAATGCGCGGGGATACGCTTTTTGTGATCGAGTAGTGAGAACATTTTTAATCCAAAGTAGTGTAGTTTGTGGAGTAAACGTTGGTGGGGAACTACATCGAAAGCCTTACTAAAGTCTAATACAATTGAATCTGTCTGAATTTTGTCCTCGTAATTTTGAACGAGGTCTTCAGTGGTCAATAGTAATTGACTTTCGCATGAGTGCTCTGCACGGAAACAGTGTTGCACATGTGTTAAAATTTCGTTCTTTGTAAAGTGGGTCATTATACTTTTGCAAATACTGTGTTCGAGCAATTTGGCACAAACACATGTCAGGGAGATCTGCCTGTAGTTAAAAGCAGTATGGCGATCTCCTTTTTTTAAAAAAAATGGCTACATTAGCCTCGGCCCACTCATCGGGCAATTTCCCGGTCTGAATAGAGTGCTCGAAAATATCTTTCAAAAAAGGAGATTTCTCCTTGGCAGCATTTTTGAGGAGTAAATTTGGAAGCTCATCAGGTCCTGGTGTTAATATCGGCGTTTATTTCACTCAATAATTTAGTTATGCCAGATTCTGTAATTTCAATTTAATCCAAGTCAGTTGTTTGTGGTCTCTCTAATTTAGGCATATTAGTGGTGTCCTCATCAGTAAATACTGAAAAAAACTTGGTTGAGGATTTCGGCCTTGCGTCTGCTGTCTGAATGCAGTTAGCCATCACCACCTATCCTGACGCTGTGATTTTATGCCATTTAAATTATAATTAACCTATACCACTGTATACAGGAAGCGTTTTTTGTGCTAGAAGGGACTTGGCGCATTGTTAAAGCGCGCCTGACTGCCTCGCCTATCATGGAAGGCTTCCCGGTGTAACCGCCCAGATCACCCCCCGACTGAACTATACCCGGAAGGTTTTTATTTCCCCGCGGAAGGTTTTTAATTCTCCGCGGAGGGTTTTTAATTCTCTGCGGAAGGTTTTTAATTGTCCTTGGAGGGTTTTCAATTCCCCGCGGAAGGTTTTTAATTCTCCGCGGAAGGTTTATTTACTTGTGAGGGTGATGGCCAACCATACCCCGGATAATTAAAAACCTTCCGCGGAGAAATAAAAACCTTTCGCGGGGAATTAAACCCCCCCCCCCGGAGAATTAAATACCTTCCGCAGAGAATTAAAAACCTTTCGCGGAGAATTTAAAGTTTTTAATTCTCCACGGATGGTTTATTTACTTATGAGAGTGATGGCCAACCATAGTATATAGGGGTATATTCTGGGAGTTATTATATATGATTACAATCAATTATAAATTTAATATTGAAAAGTTTTGTGGAAAAATTATGAAAAAATGCACCGATTGATTATTTGGTGAAGCCAAAACATTTGCCGCGCACAAATTATCATATGTTTCATGCATTAACCTTCTGATTACTGGAGCATTAGATGCCCCATGTTTTAACCCTCTGGAGGCTAGAGTATCATATGTTTCATCGTGTAAAAACTACCTAGGGGATAGAGTACCACATGTCTCCTATGTTAACCTTCTGATGGCTAGTATCACATACCTCATGCATCAATCTTCTGAGGCTGGATATACGTCTCCTATATTAACCTTCTGATAGCTAGAGTATTATACGTCTTTTTTTTATTAACCCTCCGGGGACAAGCGAATCAAGTGTCACACGTAACTTTCGTTATATTAACCTTCTGGTGGTTAAAGTATCACATGTATAAAGTTTTAATCCTCTGGGCTAGACTAGAGTATCACATATCTCGTTTATTAATCGTCTTGGGGCTAGACTATCAAATGTCTCTGATATTAACCCTCCGGTGATTAGAGTATGAGCCTTCCGGGGGTTACATTATGATTATAATATGTCTCGTATAGTAACCGCCTGATGGCTAGAGCAGCGCTTGTCGTATGTATTAACCCTTTGGAGGCCAGAGTAGCACATGTCTCGTGTATTAACCCTCTGAGAGTTTGATTATCACATGCCTTCTATAATTATCTTCTGATGGTTAGAGTATCACATGTCTCTTGTAATAACCCTTTGGGGACTAGACTATCTTAAGACTTATATGTGTACCTTCTGATGGCTAGAGTATCACGTTGTCTTATGTATTAACCTATTAACCTTCTGGTGGCTAGAGTGTCACGTTGTCTTATGCATTAACCTTCTGGTGACTAGAGTATAACATGCCTCATGCAACGACCTTCTGGGACTAGACTATATTTAAAATATATCTCCCATCTTAACCTTTTGATGGCTAGAGTAGTACTTGTCGATAGTCTAGTCGACAGTGTCAACACATAAAACATGTAAAGCATGTTATACTTTAGCCTCCAGGGGGTTAATAAAAGAGACATGTGATACTCTAGCTATCGGAAGGTTAATATAGGAGACGTATGAAAGTCTAGTCCTCAGAAGGTTATTCAATTAGGCATGTGATGCTCTAGCCGCCTGAAGGTTAATATATGATATATGTTATATTCTAGAAGGTTGATTTAGGGGACATAAGATAGTCTAGTCCTCAGAGGGTTAATACATGAGACATGAATTATGCGAGTTACGATCAGATATTATATGGATAACTGATTGTAAGTCATATATGATATCTCCCGAGTATACCCCTATCGCCCAGACTATACCCCAACCGAATCTGGTGGGGTATAGTTTGGGTTTGTGAGGCCCTGGGGGTATAGTCTGGGAGCTCCCAGATTATACCTAGGGTATAGTCCAGACTATACCCGGGTATAGTCCAGTCATGGGGGGTTAATCTAGGCGGTTACACCGGGGCAAAATGTTCCGACATCACCGAAAATTATATTTTGTATCCATATCGGCCATTATCAGTGAAATATGCACATATGAGGTGTCTATACCCAGGTTTTGGTGGTCAAATAACATTATAAGGTCGGTTACAGAAAGGTATCTTTGACAGAATTGTCCAAAAAGGGTAAACTGGGACAAAATTACCCGCCATTACCGAAAATTATATGTTGTGTCATATCTCGACCGCTATTACAGATATCTGCACATATGAGGTGTCTATACCCAGGGTTTGATGGGTAAATATGATTTTAAAGCCAGTTATAGATGGATTAGGTGACTTCTTGCTTCCATTACCTGATGCTCCATGTTTTTTGTTTGTCAAATATTTAATCGCAGCTGCCGTTCAGTTGATCTGGTTCCATTATAACGTCTTCAAAGTAAGTATATTATTCAACATAAGGACAGTGGAATATTTTGTCTGACTTTAAATGACCTTCACTGACAAAACGTCGTTAAGCACCATTTGTACATGCCCAATAATTTCCTTTTTCAATCTGATATGGCCACATTCCGACAAGGATCAAGATCTCACCTACTGACATGTCTCAATCCCTAAATGTTACTTTGAACGGAAGAAAATATTTGATGGACCAGTCTTATCTTATAACTAGGCCAATGTCGACCTTGGAAGATTGTGCAAAAATAAAGTTGACAGAGTAGATGTCTTGTATATCTATATGTACCAAACAATATAACAATATTTCAAGAGACAGGAGGTGTAGTGGGATGATTGTGAAAATCAGTTGAAATTACATAAAGTCTCATAGAAAAGGAAGATATTTTGCCAAAATTGTAATTACTCAAGCTGAATCTACATGATTCAGTTAAATCAAAATATACATGCTAAACTATGGACCAATTGTCATAAAAAAATAAGCAAAAATGAAGTGGACAAGCTAACATCAACCACATCTGCATTTAAGTGGGGACATGGTGTGTGGTCTACCCACCTTACTTTTATCTTAGGACGTCATAACATAACAATCATGTTAATACGTCTGTAGTGCCCATTTATATTCGTGTTCCATAAAGTATTTGAAGCAATTGATTGTGCGAGCCTACATTTCAGGGAGCTATCACCAAGTCCAGTATTCTAAAGTGAATAGTACACTGGACAACAATACCAACCGGTTGTCGAACAAAATAATATTATCATATATATTACACTACATTAGAACATCTGCTACCTATAAAAATATTACAATGGAACACGTTATAATGGAACCAGGTCAACTAAACGGCGGCTGCTGACTGAGGATGGGAAATGTTTGACAACCAAAATCCCCAGAGCATCCTGGCATTATAAAGATATAACTGGACACTATAATATTTTGATAATAAACTAGCATATTCTCACATGATGATGCAATATTTTGACATTATGATGTCACATACTGCAATTAAAATATTTATTTTGACATTATAATGCCACACCATTAAGTTATCATCCCATATCGTTCCATTATTCTAATTGAAGTGAATACATGAATAAGCGGACATACACTGAACAACAATACCAATCTGGTGTTGTTCAGCATAATATTGTACAATACATACTGCACTGTCTTAGAAGATCTGCTACCTATCAAACTATTAACTGGAAGACTGTATAATGGATTCGGATCAACAAAACGGCGGCTGCGACTAAATGTTGGACAACCAAAAAAACACGGAACATCAGGTAATGACAGCAAGGAGTCACCTGATCAATCTGAAACTTGCTTTAAACTGATATTTGACCATCAAAACATGGGTATAGACACTTCATGTGTGAAGATATCCGTCATATTGGCCGAGATATGGCACAGAATAGAATTTTCGATAATGGCGAGACTTTTTGTCCCAGTTTGCCCTTTTGGGCAATTCTATCAAAGCTACCCGCCTATAACTGGCTTTATGATGTAATTTAGCCACACAAACATGGGTATAGACACCTCATATGTGGAGATATCTGTAAAATTGGTCAAACAATGATACAAAATATAATATTTGGTAATAGCGGAACATTTTACCCCGGTTTACCATTTTTGGAAAATTTTGACAATGGTACCTCCGTCTAGATTTTTTGCTAAGATGTTTATCCTTGTTTTGGTACCAAGAAACCTAATCATGAGTGGAGCTCGACCAGATTCAATTTTAAGCCTTTTTTGAAAATCATCCCTCAGACTATATCTATTGGGATTTTAAGTAGCACATACATGTGCTAATACAAAGGATCACCGGTATACATAATACATGCTTATAGCCAAAAACAATAAATCGTTATTTACAGATTGGAAATATAATATACATATTTCTTTAAATAGTGATAATAAATAAAGAAATTATTAGAAATGTTAGCACAAATTTTGAAATCGTCCAGTATTTTCTATTATATTAATGCACATATTGAAAAATACTGTTATTATAGCGGTATAAAAGTTCAGAACCAAATAGAAATAGGCGCATAGTAAATTGGTGTTGGTCAGATATAATATGATATGGGCATAAAAAAAAGTAATGATGAGGCGTTCCAAGTGAATCACCACGCCAACAATGGGAGATATTGATACAAGGTCTCTGATAAAGATGAAAATTCAGCGAGGATAAATGGAGAGTGAGCTTATTTACCTACCTATCATAAAATGTGGTGGGTATAGTTGGTATTGTTGGAATATTAGGGATAATTAAATCAACTATTCACTCAATTAACTAGCTGAGAAACATTCAAAACAACAGACGGGTTTGGTTGGCTATAAACCAAGATTTATCGCGTGGCCTAATGGTAACATAATATTTTAGAATGCAATGTTCAGCGACTATTTTAAGTGGGCCTATATCCTTAAATTCTCTAGTTGCATAGTTCACATTTGACTGACAGAATCTCATCGTGCAGAATAATTTATTATTATTATTATTTTATTGACCGTTTACATTTCAACTTTGACATATTTGTCACTTTTTATTTCTTTTTTTTTGTACGTTTTTTTTATGCGGCGCGAATCGGTTATACGTTCGGTTGTCATTATTATCCCACGAATTTGGACAGTTTGGGTCACTGCATATGTGTAGGCCTACACCAAGGAAAGATTTCGGCTGAAACTGGGCTCGAACCCTGTACTTCGTGTTGTTGTAATTCATGGCTCCGAGTCAACCACGCTACCAATGAGCTATCCTGGCGCCACAATAATATAAAAGTTGTCGAAATAAATCTAAATCACCCTTGGAATAGAACAAGTTTCCATACTACGCGACTAAGTGCAGTGTTTTTGTTAGATTTTACTTTTAATTGGGAAAAATAGGTGATTAATGGTCTGATATACTACTATGTGTCAATATACCATGTTTCGCAACAATGTGGCCAGAATATGTGAAAATGTGATCGATACATAATATTTGATTTAGACCATTTTGAAAGCATAAAGGACTGCAATATATATAGGCCTAGGCCTTGAATTTCACAACATTATTCCCAAAATAGATAACTTACAACAATAACAAAGCCAAATAAAGTACAAGAAACATATATCGGATAAAAACAACATGCTGAATTTTACTAGGGCCTATTTGCCAGTGTGCATTCATTAGACATGGATCATGACAATGATGCATGCTTTTTCGTTGATATCTTGGCAATGAATATCGCTAGTTGACATGCCGATTCAAACTGTTTGGACACATCAAGACATGTTTATATCTCCAATATTTTTAATATGTGATGCTATTAAAATTATAATTTCATTAACTGTTTTTTCCACAATAACGTAATTTTATTGACTATTTAGTTTATTTTACGGATAAAGTGGCGGCCATCTTGGATTTTGCGACATAAAAAAAACATTTTTGTATTTAATATTCTTATATTATTATGATACTACTGAAATTAAAATTTTATTTATTGTCATTTTTTTTTTTTCATTGTTTATTCTGGTTATTTCATGGGTGAAGTGGCGGCCATCGGTCGATCAATTTTCTGGTAGTAGTGATGTTCTTTTCCATGATCTAGGTGTGCTTATGTACAGCCGTCCAAACTTACTATAGCCTTTGCTATAGTCTTTCTAGTTTCTTCTTATTGAGACCAAACTTCAGCGAGAAAATAATCTTAAATAATTTTCCATGCTTAATTCTAGGTCAACACACAAAGCCATCTGCATCAGCCAAAAATATTGGTGTAGTGTTCGACAGTAGCTTGTCCTTAGATCTTGCCAAGAAAATTGTAATCGATCGATTTTCTGGTATTGGTGATGTTCTTTTCTATGATCTAACCTGTTACAATGATCTAACTTGCTACTGATATGAACAGTGCCACTGCAATGTATTGTCAGTGGGACTTCTGTGACCTTTGACCCGGCCGTACTCGCACGTTATTTGGTCAACTTTCAAGTCGATCACGTCAAAACTGAGTGAGAAATAGATGCGCAAAAAACGGCCATAGAATAATAATAAGCAGAATAAGAAAGTATCCAGTAGGAAAACAATTTGGACGTAGTAAAACGTCCAAACTAATAATGTCTTGTCAGGATTGAGCTTCAGCTTAATAGACCCTGTCATCCAGGCCAACACAGCCATTAAACAATGTTGCAAATTCTAAAGAGATTCCTTAGCCTTGGAAACAGATAGAGACATGTAAATTTGAGTATTATCGGCATAGAGATGGTGGTTGATGTCAAAACTGGAAATAATAGCGCATAGTGCCACTTCGACAGAGTCGTCACGCTCTGCCGCAAGACCTAAGTAGCACGTTATCTGACACTGCCAGCAAGATCATGACATGAATAAAGACTGAAAGAAAGGAATCATCTTTGTGAATTGAGTTAATTTAATTGAACCATTCCTGCTGACCGAGCAGGACTCTGATAATTTAGATTGAGGTGGTGGTCGCGTCCACAGGCCAACCACCAAATAACTACATATGAGAGTGTGATTTTATCTGACAGAGTGTCTTTAATTTGTATGTATTAGTTTCACAATTTTACACTGAGTTTAAAATGTAGGAGAGGATAGTTTAAAGCTGTGTGGAGATGGGCGCTTAAATAGGTTGAAAAGGCTCTCATCGCATTCAGCGGTGAGTGTAACGAATACTGCAGGATAATAGACTATGGCATTAGAAAATACAATGTATTTACCGCATTCACAAACCTATATTAAAAGTAAAATTAAAATAGTATTTTTCTCAATTATATTCACTCACAAACCCCATAATATAATCAGATTATCTAGTAACAGCTTAAAATAACTATTTTGTAAAATTTGGTACATACCCCAGTGGATAAACTTTCAGAGATAAGCCCTACGAGAAACACAAATGATAAATATTGGGCGACTACAAACTGAGCGACCCAGGGTATCATGGAACACTTGCAAATTTGTTGAGTGTGTGTGGGTGAGTTAACATTCATAATTTGACTTTCATAATAATTTGTAAATAAATAACAAAGTAGCCTAAATAAATACGACCAAACTTCAAATATTCACAACAATTTATAAAGAAATAACAAAGAAATAAATACGATCAAACTTCAAATATTCACAACATTGCACGCGGCTTATTCGACCATCACCATGCTACATTTTTCAAAAAGAAATCGGGAAATCCTTGTGACGTATGGCCAGGGAATTCCCATGATGGTCTTACGAGGGGCCCAACCGCATTGGCCCGGGATTGGATGTGATGGGGATTCTGACAGTTTTAATTGTTGTGTCTGACTCTCACATGAATTTCACCGTTACGTGGTCACGAAAATGTGGAAAAATGCATTTCGATCATGATTATAGCTTTAACAATTAAGCCTTTATATGTTCTTTCTTGATTTTGTAAATAAATTGATTATTCCTTTTGAACCAAGCTATTTCCTTGTATATCATAGTGTTTCTGTAACAAAATAGGCACTTAAAAGTTACGTTACGTGATCACCTTAAGATTTGACCATCACCTAGCCCAAGGTTGGAGCCCCGAGCGGACGATCCGGCTTCAGTGGGAGTTAAACCATCACCATGCACCATGTCTCAAAGCACATAGAGAAATCCTGTTGTGAGATATTATTTTGAATTTTTTTGAAGATTTATAGACCTACCATCTTTTTTTCTAAAATCTTTATACTATCTTTTTACTATAATCTTCATATCCGAATTTATTATGCTCCATTTTTTTTAAAGTTGATATTAATATATTTGAAATTTATACTCGTTTGAAAGGTAACCAAAGTGATTCAAACTATCTATGAAATGGCGGTCATCTGATGACGTCATTTGAACATGTTCCCCCAAATGGATTTCGATTTTTTTGTTATCTGATGCTGTCAATAGCATGCTGTCATTAGCTATTTAAAAAAAAGCGATTAAGTTTGTAACTTTTTATAGTAGGCCTACGTACGTCCATTGGCACTAATTGACAATTTTTTAAGCCTCTTTTCTGGTTTATATGACGTCACTGACAAGTTTAGAAATCATTTTCCAATCTATACATAGCATTCCCGGTGTTCCCCAAGAACATAAAGAAATGTAACGAAGTATTATTTTGCTATCTGTTGAAACGGGATTTCAAAGTTTGTAAAAAGACTTTGTCAACATTTTAGGTTAGTATCTCAAGGTCGTGTTGGAGCTTAACCTTTACCAGTGTTTACATACTTTTTTTATTGGCATGCAATTATATGCAAACTCAATAGTACTCTGAAATTTTAAACATGGACTAAGCTGCACACCATGGGGTTAAAAGTCACAGCCACAGGGCTAAAAGTCACAGGCTTTGACTTTATTTATCCTGATGCGAAATATCTATACAGACACCATCTGCAAGCTGCCAAGTGATTCAAGGGTAGCATGAAGATAACAGAAAAGCAGTATGATGTGAATACATGGGTAAAACCAAAAATTGGGGTAACTTTGTAGCATCAAAAATGGCAGTGAGGTGACCATCAAAGAGGAGGAAAACTACTTCATAGGTTTGGTGCACTGATCCCAATAGAGCATGAAAAAGCCACTGGCTGCGCTAGAAATTTTTTTTTTGCTTCAAAAAATAATTTCAAAAAAGTTGCAGTATTCCACTTACTACTCCGTTACCAAATCCAAACCATTTAAAAAATTATGTTACTTTGTTTAGCTTGACATCACACTTTTAAACGTGATATCCTTATTGAAGCATATTACTAAACAATCGTACATCAAAACTGCTGAAAATTGAAAAAAAAATTGATGGGATGAACAAAAATCTTTATTTCAACTCCGTTACCAAGCCAAAAAATACTCAACTCCGTTACCAAATGTTTGGCTTGACATAAATATAAACTGTATATTTTCTTATCATAACATCGATCACAAATGGGTGCTCTATTAATATGGGGACAACGAGCCATGTTTTAAAAGACTATATCATCGATCATTATGACTGTAAAACCCATAAAATTTAACAATTCACCACTCCGTTCCCTTTTCTTGGTAACGGAGTAGAGTGGAACGGAGTAGTAAAATTAAAAGTATTCTAGGGATTAATGAAAAGATTTGGGCAATAATTCAAAAATATATCATACGAGTGGAAATAGTCCCCATAGCAACTGTTGTAGGCATACAATCATATAACTCAACTGGTTTTTATACCCACAAGGCTAGGAACGGAGTAGTAAAAACAAAAGTATATTTTCTAACTTTTTGGTAATACCTGTTTCGAATAACTTGTCACTCAACAATATTAATTCTTTCAAGGTGAAAAACTCGTATAAGGCCCTTTAGTGTGTCAAACTACACTTGATATAATTTTAGTTCATGATTATTCACTTGATGGGGCATGTTACAATAATGGTAACGGAGTAGAGTGCAAATGTGGGGACATGTATATTCATCAAAATTATTTATATCGATATCAATTTTAAGTCGAGTTTTGATCATCGATTAGTTAAAGTGAACAATGTCTAGCCATGAAATGTAATTGTTAGAATTATATTGTGATTTTGTATCCTACAGTGAAGTTTTAAATAGTGGAATTTTCTCTGGGGACATGCCATTTTCCACGTTTCCATGACATAGAGCTCTTATAAAACCATATATATATATTTTTTTTTTTACAAATAATCTGAACATTATTAAGTAGTAATGCCTAAACGTGAAGTTGCACCATTTATTTTTAATATTATTATATTTAAATCAAAATGCGGACCTTTTAAGTCCTGGGGACACTAATTTTATGTAAAGTTACCCCAATTTTTGGTTTTACCCACATAATTATATTCTAAAAAAATATGTTGCCGTCCATACTTGACAAAAAAATAGGCTACTGGTAGGATGTAATTGACAATAAATGGTTGTGAAGGACAAAACAGCAAGGACGCTGACCTGTGATTTGACAAAACAGGCCTACTACGTCCTGTTCATTTTTTTGTCGATGTCAATAAGGTGACTTTTGACCCCAGTTGCTTTATTCCTTGTGACATCTAACCCCACTGTACCTTCATACACTGTAAATTTTTGCCCCGGTGTTGTGACATTAAACCCCATACTGGGGTTGAAAGTTAACCAACAAGGACAAACAACGTTATTTTTATAAGTTTTGTTTAAAGTTCGTTTCAAAGGAATTTACTAGACATTAGCTAAGATGCTATGCTTTGCCATTACCAAACTGGTTCTGATTAAGCACATGAAATATATTTATATATAAACTCGTTTCTACTTTTTGTGACTTTTAGCCCCAACCTCTCCTACTATCATTTGTCCTATATAAAAAAAATATGTATAGGGCCTGGTGAATAATATTCAGGCACACAGACAGGATCATACCCTGGCTTCCACGGGGCCACTGTATGTACATGTAGGCCTACGTAGTTAGCTTAAAGACGGAATAGGCCTATGTATCGTGGAATCTCCATGTTTCCAAGAAAACATGACAAATCGTCCTAATAACCTAATTCCCTCGACCCACAACCCCCTCGACACACAACTAAACAACAACAAAATAAATAAAATTATCCCATTTGATGGTAGGCCTATTAACCAAATATTTCTACTTCAAGACTTTCAAGACTTTTGCACAAGCGACATATCAAAAAATCAACTTTTCACTAGACCTCTTTTGGCAACTTTATTTTAAAATATAGAAAATATTTTTTCTTGTCCTAAAAAATTGAGATACCAAGTATAAAACATCAATTTTAATCATTTTTTTAATGAACAATTAAAAGCACCAGAAAACACACACAGAATACGTTACATTGTTTATAGTTTTAAACATTTCCTAAAATATCTGATATGTATTGGGCATTTTTGTACAAATACTATACACAATAAAAACATGCACAATCAAATATAATAATGTAATCTCAATGTTTCTAAGTTTTGATGGTCTTGATACATTGCAGTATACGAGATATAAAGGTTTTTCAAAATAGTAGTGTATTTTTATTTTAGTTTTTTCCTGATAAGAACAGTAGTGTGTTCAATACCTTTTAAATATTGTTTAAAATAAACCTAGGCAATACAATAAATTGTGTCTGTCATTGCCACCAGACTTATTGTATCTACTATTTCACTATATTTCACCAGGCACAAATCATTATCAGGATTAAAAGTAACGTATTCTGTATTTGTGTGTTTAATGGACATTATTACACACTGCCACATTGAATAATCGAGGTGTTTTTTTGTCTCAGCACATTTTTATTATTATTTTAATAACGATATATACTGAGTTTCTGTCATTTCGTGGCCGTTTATTAATATTTCCAATAAAAATGCTATATTTTTAGAGTCCATGTAACGTAGGCCCCTATTCTGTTTTCTTAAAAAATAAATAGCGTCTGCTTGTTTCTATTTATTATTGCAAGAGTAGTAAGCCTACTGTTAGTATCACATATTTTTTATGTCTTCTTATATACCTACCTTAGATTACATATTCATCAGACAGCAAGGCACTTTAGTTGATCTTAGAATTTCTGGCAGATAAAAACAACTAACGAACTCAAATGTAACGTATTATGTTATTTTGTGGCGACATGAACATTAATTCAATTTTGCAAGGGACAATAAATATACTAGGGGAAGATGGGGAGAAGTGGGCCGGTGGGAGAACTGGGCCATAACCAGAATCTCTAAAAATAGTAATAAAATTGTGGAACACGAAGTAGGTGGGTGGCATATAAAAACATATTTTTTGGTATCCAAAGTTGATTTTGTACCCGTATTATGTGTCTTTATATCTGTATATCCAGCAGAGATTTATAAAATATAACAACGCTCGACCAAAGTACAGTAAATGAGCTGTCACTTAGTAATGAAAGTGATGTATTAACTTGCCATGAAAATTGTGGCACCATCCATTTTACAAAATGGACGATGTGGGAGAAGTATGCAGTGTAAGTGTGGGGGGACTGGGCCAGTGGCTCACTTCTCCCTAACTGGTGGCCCACTTCACCCACACTGGCCAACTTCTCCCACAGGTAATAACACTTTAGAAACACATAATTTCGCACAACACATTATTTGATGCACATGCTATTGTAAGATGGACAATGATCCGATATTTTTTACAATTATTTGGCATTAAATATATTTATCGAAACCTAAATCTTTTTCATATCAATATATGGTGCATTAGTTAACAATTTATAGTATTTTCAAAAGTGTATTATCATTTTATATCCCGTATGGTGGCCTCTAACCTTTGGCTGTCCATAGTTTGTATAAATATAGGCCTACAGCAACCATATTGCACTACATGGTAGGCTATGTGGTCATTTTACTGCATCCTAAGGCATATACCTCGTACCAGTATATAAGGAGCTGTATATGTGAAAAACATCAGCCTGTTTCCAGGTTCCTTGCCTCCCTTGCCAACCACACATTTTCCAATGAGTATTATATACTAATGAAATATTTGGATAGGCTAAGAGAAAGCTTTCATACAAGCTTCGAATGCCTTAATCCCACTTTCAGCACAGGGTTCAACCACGCCAAAAACATCAGCAGCTGCTGGGGCACCGCAGCAGATTTTGTGAGAACCTCAGCAGCTTTTGGGAGTATTGCAGCAGCTTATCTGTGCACAGCAGCAGCAACTTACGGGAGCACCGTAGCAGCTGCTGGGAGTACTTCGGCAGATGTTAGGAGCACCGCAGTAGCTTTTGGGAGCATCGAAGCAGCTGTTTAGAGTAACGGAGCAGTCTATGGGAGCACCGCAGCAGCTGTTGGGAGCACCGCAGAAGCTTATGGGAGCACTGCAGTAACTTGAGGGATCACCGAAGCAGCTGTTTAGAACACCACAACACCTTAATATGAGGTAGGTGGCAACCATGAAATCTGAAGCTGTTGGGAGCACACAACAAGTACTTGGAGCACTGCAGCAGCAGCTGAGATGGGAACATCGTAACAGCTTATGGGAGCACCGCAGCAGCTTATGGGAGCACCACAACAGCTGTTGAGATCACCACAGCAGCCGTTGGGAGCACTGCATGCAGCTGTTGGGAGCACCGCTTGAGAGCACAGTATCAGCAGTGTATGGGAGCACCATATCAGCTGTTGGGAGCTCGGAAGCAGATGTTTGCAGTAGCGCAGAAGCATATGGGAGCACCGCAGCAACTGTTGCGGAGCACCGCAGCAGCTGTTGCGGAGCACCGCAGCAGCTTATGTGAGCAGCGCAGCATCTGCTGGGACCACCACGTACAGCAGCCGTTGAGAGAACTGCATTAGCTGTTTGGAGCATCGCATCAGTTTTTGGGAGCACCGTAGCAGCAATGGGAGCAACACAGGCAGCTGTTTGTAGCACATCAGCAGCTGTTAGGAGCACCCCAGCAGCATAAGGAAGTCCATCAGCAGCTGTTCGAGCACCACAGCAGCTGCTGGAACCACCACAGCACCTTATTGGATCACATCAGCAGCTGTTGGGAAAACAATTTTCATGGATTATGACTTTTTAGTGGATCTATAGACTATTTTTTTTATTTATCAACGTTTGGGTTTGGCCCATTTCTCCCACATGGTGGCTCAGTTCTCCCCCGAGCAGGGACAACTGGGCCAGTTTAAAAAATGGTAGAAAAATGTTGTTTCACAATTTTCTGCTGAACAGTGGCTTTAAAGCACATGGTGAATACATTTATATTTTCACATATTTTATTCAGGAGATGTGTTGAATAATTTTTGATACGTTAAATTGTGAATTTGTGAGAAGAAAAAATCTAAAAAATGGCCCAGTTCTCCTCATCTTCCCCTATATATGTTCGTCAAATTCAAACAATTTATCATCCAAAAACTGCACCCACTCATGAACAGTGACCTGTCTAAGACAAAAAAATAACCTGGCGACATGCCGAAAATGTTATTTTTATGGCATCCCAGTGGTCAAAAGCACCATTTTTCTTGTCTAGGCTATGGATAACAATACATTTTCTGAAAGGTCTATGCATGAATTCAATGATAAAACTGGTTAAACATAAGTGGAGGGCACTACAAACGAGAACACTGTTGGGGTCACATTAGACGGGGCACCTGTCTGGCACTTCGTTTTCAGACTGGGAGCTGGATGTTGTTTATAGACTCCAGAAATTCAAACAAAATGGCCGCCGTTTATACTGTTCATACCAGCTCGATTCGAATTTTCAATTGTTTATATTTTCCTGACGCGATATTAAAAACTTATTAACGGTGGCGGCCATACACTTTTTCAGCGTCACAAATTGATTGTACACCCCCTCTCCAACATTTCATTTTAATAATTAGCTAGGTGAGAATATTGGAAGTCAAGGCTATTGAGTTTCGCAGAATAGGCCTAGATGCTACAGGTGGGATTGTGCCACAAGTTGTACGTGGGCCTCCTATAGACCGTAGGCTACTTTGCTGGGGAGGAGAGGTCGGGTGAGCCTGTGCTATTACTAGATTATGACTCCAGTGTCGGGAACATAGTCCATGGGCCAGATAGGGTTACCGTGCACCCCCCTCCCCCCCCCCTCCCCCCCGAGGACAGTCTGAGACCAAGTTTTTTTTTGCTCTTTGGACCCCCCCCCCCTCCCCCGATATCAAACGTCGATGCCATCAAAAAAAAGTTGGGATGGACTACCTGTTTTGGGCTATTTTCAAAATGGCCGCCATCAAAATCACGTTTTGTGCCATAACTTAAGTTCTAAGGCAGCTAGAGTCACAAAATTGGTGTCTATACATATGTTTTTGGGGCGAGGAATTCAATTATGCCAATAAATTTTATTTTTTGTCTTGTGAAAAATGTATGAACAGCTATTCAAACGTGTTTTTCGTGCATTTTCGGTCATTTTTTGTGTTAGTCCATGGGCCAGAGAGGGTTACTGAGCACCCTCCACCCATGAAAGTCTGAGACCAAGTTTTGTTTGCTCACTAGACCTCCCCCAATATAAAAAATCGATGCCATCAACTACCTGTTTTAGGCCATTTTAAAATGGCCGCCATTGAAATTTGGAAATCACGTTTTGTGCCATAACTTAGAGTTCTAAGGTAGTTAGATTCACAAAATTGGTGTCTATACATATATTTTCGGGGGCGAGGAATTCAATTATGCCAATAAAAAATGTTTCTGTCTTGTGGAAAATTTATAAACAGCTATTCAAACGTATTTTTCGTGCATTTTTGGTCATTTTTTGTGTTAGTCCATGGGCCACAAAGGGTTACTGTGCACCCTCCACCCATGAAAGTCTGAGACCAAGTTTTTTTTGCTCACTAGACCTCCCCCAATATCCAAAGTCAATGCCATCAATAAAAGTCAGACGGACTACCTGTTTTAGGCCGTTTCAAAATGGCCTCAAGTATATATATATATGAAAAAACAACTTTGTCACTTTTGCATTGCATGCTTTTCGCTAATTATTCGCGCAATTTTCATCCGATTGTCATGAAATTTGGCAAGCATTATTTTCTAGTACTTACTTATATTATGTAGTTTAAAAGTTAGACCATTTGACATGTAGTAATTTTGCATTATGACGCTCCTCTATAAACCCATTAATTTCATTTAGCTTTAATCTCCAAATTCTACTACATGTCAAA
Source organism: Flabesymbios commensalis (assembly GCA_964017125.1). Lineage (NCBI taxonomy): Eukaryota > Metazoa > Annelida > Polychaeta > Terebellida > Flabelligeridae > Flabesymbios > Flabesymbios commensalis. Next base: position 50,289,681 of record OZ024907.1, on the reverse strand, counting down.
TGATCTAACTTTTGAAATACTGACTCGAATTTTCTGGGTAGGCGCCGGAATAGTTAAAAAGAGTGCTTGCAAAATTTCATGAAAATTGATCAAGAATTGAGTGAGAAATCAGCGAAAAACACCCAACCCTGGTGGAATTTGACTGCAACTATAGTCCACTAGCCTACACACTAGTATTTGTGGGACGGTGAATTCACAGGTAGGCCTAACAGCCGAAACGCAGATCCATATAGGCTTAACCTGGTTAGAAAGCAATATTGCTCACTGTTTTATAGGCCTATAGACACTTTATTTTATATAATTAACAAATTCTCCTTTAGAGTCAAGTTGTAAATTATCTAATTAATGTAAAGCTGGCATTGTAGGCGCAATGTTTAGCTTCAAATTAATGGAAAACAGTGGCGGATGCAGGTCGCCACCCCCCCCCCCCCCCGCGACCGTAGGCCCCACTCATTGGCATAGAAAACATTATTTTGGTGGGGAGTTTTCGATGTCTAGCCTAAGTAGCCTACCTGCTCTAGCTGGATCAGCCACTGGAAATTAATACGAGTAGGCCTAGGTCTATTTTTGGTGACTAGGCCTACTCTATGTTCAGAATGTTCTATGTTCAGAAAATATTTGTTCAAAAGGTCCAGAAGGTTTTATGTTCAGAAGATCCTATATATATACAGATATGTTCAGAAGATAAATCACAGCCTCTCATTTCAGCTCATTCGGTCAAAGGTCAGATTAGCCTTTGTTATGGGGCATTACCCATCTTGTGTACTCCATGGGCCTACTTCTGAAAGGGTAGGCCTATATGAAACGTAATCCACAAACAGCAGTATTTCGCCATATTACTAAGAATTTTACAATATTATCTTAAAATTATAGCGATCACCCATCATGATGAATAATAACCCATTTCCGATAATTTTCGCTGATCGACTTACCAGAAGGAGACTGATTTTTCTTGTAATGCTTAGGTGAGAATAATAAGGGTAATCGTATCTTGGCGTGTACCGGCCCCTATGCGCAACGGAATACAGGTGACCAGTGATTTTCACCGGTAGGCCTACATGTGTACTTGAAAATAAACACTGATTCGGCTAATTTGTGGGAAAATGTGAGGGCTACCCTATTCAAAGACAATATACACATATAAAGGAGGAGACTTAAATGACATCGTCAAGGCATTTTTCAAATGAGATGTAAAGCTGTAATACTATGAGTTTAAATGTAGGACAGTCATCAAACAGGAACGTTTATATTTGATGCGCAATCGATCGGATGCGCACCGTATTTTTGGGGCACAACTTTACGAGTGGCAATGATTACAGACTACATAGAGTCTGTTATTACGGACTAACGTGGTTAGTGTACGGTAACTGTATACTGTAAGCTACGGTAGGCCCAGTGATCTCTAATAGGCCTACTGCAGGCCTACCTGCCGGGACCGAACTTCCGAAGGCCTACTAATCCTACTAAACAGGATATAGAGGCTATAGTACTGAGTCTAAGTAGCCAACATTATTGCCCCTAGGCTATGGTGGTTAAGTGTTGGCCAACGTCTCTGACGCTGTCCCAGCATTGAGTCTGCACAGGTTCAATGTCGCATTCTGTGGTAACCATTGTCAATGGCCCTTTGGGTGTGTTATTGTTCCCATGAAAGAGGTGCCAAAAGCACGTGGTCGTTGTTATTGTTTGAGAATGTCGCGAAGCAACGATGTCTTCCTGCGCCATATTTGTATTATTGTGATTTAAAATACTTATATAACATGTTTTAACTGATTAATTATATCAAATCGATATGTTAGTTTAATAAAAGGAAGCAGAGGCATCGATTTGCGATAATAAACATAGCTTTACGTAAGGTAACGACGATCTATTTAATAAGCGTAATGATCCCGTCTAGATGCAAATCGGTTCCTACCCCCTCATACAGGCACGCAATCAAGTGATCGAAGTCAAACGCACCTATCATTCTTGCGCTGCCGAGGAACATCGATTTTGGCAGTAGTTCACGTTTAATTGTAATTGTGCACGACATTTTACCATTTAAAGTGGCTCGTCGTTTTACAGCTTTTGCTACCTTCTAGCTGGTGCAGGCTAAAGCCTAAGGAGTAGAGAGCCTTGGCCCTTGGGCTTGGACTATAATAATACGAGGCTAACAGTAACAGTAGTAACACAGTAGGGCCTACAGGCTACACAGTCTCAGTGTAAACAATGTCACTGTGACTGATTGTGACACGAGTTTGGTGTGTGTGGACAGTGGATTGTCTAGTGTACATTCATGTACATATAATTTTTACGACTAGGCCTAGTGAATATATTTAGGCTATAGACCCTACTCCATATAGAATTTATGAGCGGGTTGTCTATGTTTTTGATTCGCTTTGTTCAGAATCTTCTGTCAGTTAGATATATAAAATGACAGATGTCACGCAGAATGCCGATCCTGCTACCCAGGACGAAGTACCAGGAGAAAAGGAGACAAATAAGGCGCCCAGTCCAAAGCCAGACCAAGAAGATTCCCAGGAAATTGCACCTCCTTTGATAACCTCTTCCAAAGGTAGGCCCTACAGTAAACCCCATCAGCCAAGTTAGTGTCATTGGAACTGGCAATGTCATTGATTTGCGTATTATAAAAAAAATGTAGGCCCTATAATGTTAATATGATTTTGGTAATATAAATCACATGTCCTTCCCAGTAAACACAAAAAAAATCCTTTGTAGATCTATAACATTTGTACAATGTTGGGCCAACGTCAAAGACATGGGGCCGACGATGTGCAAATGTTATAAATATCGCCCTACAAATGTTTTGTGTTTACTGGGTTGAGTAGGCCTATTGCTGCTCTGTCTTTTTAAGTGAACAAAATCCCATCAAACCTATAGTTAGGCCTACTAGGCCCTATAGATTAGATTTAATTAGATTTATTTGTTTTTCCTGGGGTAGTTGATTAACATTTTTAAGTTTAGTGAGTGTCAGCTGAGTCATCTCAGCATTCTAAGGTCAGGAGGTATCCAGTCAGTCAATTCTCAAGCGATTGTCACAAAATTTTGCAACCATTATTATCTAGTCATTTGGCAACAACCCTGTTTTTTAGTATTTTAAAAGTTAGGCCATTTGACATGTAACACAATTCTGAGAATAAACCGGAATGAAGTTACATGTTATAGAGGAGCGTCATAAATAGACATTTACTACATGTGTCAAATGGTCTAACTTTTGAACTATCCAATATTTTTTTACGAAATTTTCAGGATCGATGCCAAATGACTGGAAAATAGGGTTTACAAAATTTCATAAAAATCGCTTGAGAATTGACTGACTGGATACCGATAAGCCAACTTTCATTTAATCATATTGGACCATCCTCCACTGTGGGACAGACTGAAGGCCTACTCTTTTTTCAATTGTTGTAAAATTAATCTAACATAAATAATTTATTTTTCTGATTTAGCTGAGACCTAAACATACGGTATATAATTTTCAGATTAAAACATTAGACCTGTTGACTATAATAGGTCTACTTGACTCTTGAGACAATCACACATTATTTTTGTTTCAATGTTGTTCATTCTAAAAATATAGTGAGCACCACTCTCAAATTATATTGAATATGTGCCTCCTGATGTCAATCGCCAAACAGTTTTATATCATTCCTTTAACACTTTAAAAGCAGATTGGTAGGTGGAATATTTGTTTAATTAGCAAGAATGGGGAAGTATTGTATTAAGTTGAACAAAGAGTCATGACCACTTCTATATGCTCGAATTTGTGGGTCGCTGTAAAGACACACACAACTTCAAGTGAGCTTAATACACTTGACATTAGGGCGACACAATCATTCAGGCTCCTTAATTTATATGTCCATTTTAAATTACAGGCTTTCTTTTATGCTACATATAGCCTAACCTTTTCCTTTTCTCACATTTCCTCAGTAGATTTTTTTTTGATACCCGGTGCTTACCCTCTCCCCTCCAGATACACATCCCCCTTAATGACAGCTAAAAGCTAGAGAAGATTATATAAAAACTGGGTTTTTTTCAGAAACCAAAGATGAACAAAAAGGAGGGAAGACCAGTGTGGCAAATTCACAAAGGAGACAGTCCATGGCAGCTTCAAAACAGGTTAGTCAACTTACAATGTAGGCCTACATGTATTCTCGATTGGATTAAGACCTGTGCGATGTTATAAATGTCCCTCCCCCCCTCTTTATTTGGGGGTGATACATGTATTGCCACAATTTACTCACATTGTTTTTTAGTTTACACTCTTAAATTGCAAGATCCATACAATGTTGAGTCTAGAATATGTACTATTTCTAGTCTTCGTGCATAAGAGAATAGAAATGTCAGATAACAAAAGTTGCAGTTAAAAATATGCAGGGTCCCTTAACTACCTTGGAATTTCATCAAATATTTATCCGCTGAGCTGTGAGCAATTCCCACCTCACTGTGGGCTAAATTAAAAGAAGCTAATCTCATAAAATAAATAAATTTGTATTATCTGAGCAGAGGCCCATGCTTAAAGAATTATTCAACTGCAAAACGCGCATGCCTGGGACGCGCATGCCTAGGCCAACAGTAGCCTATTGAGTACAGATTGACGGCATTAATATAGCCACTGAACTGATTACAAGATACTTCTTAAACGGGACATTGATCCAATGCTGTTTTAATGCTAGGCCAACATCTGCGACGCTAGCCCAACATTGAATAAATGTACAATGTTTGAGAGAAAGTCCCAGCCAACACAAGACATTTGTATACCATTTATACAAGGTCTTCGACGTTGGTCCAACATTGCATAAAGTCATACAAATATTTTGTGTTTACTGGGATGTCAATACAAGCTTGAGGTCAAGCAGTTTCAACATCCCTGCAGTAATACAGTCAGTTTGTTTGCAAGCCAGCGACCAAGTAGGGGCAAGGGAAAAGCTTTGAATTATTAACTCATAGATGTCGCTCAAGTATATATATATATGAACTTGCTGTGATTTGAGAACTTGCTCTTAATGAGGTTTTGGGTATGAAACGCATATTTAGTATTATTATGGAATAGGGCCTTGGCCTACCCATGGGCACTATTGCCTTCTGGGGGACCCTTGTCCCGCGAATTTTGACAGTTGACCACACCTTAAATCCTAGCTTTAAATAAAAAAAATATGTAATAATGATTTTTCTTGTATTGCTAACAGAAAACTGTTTTGTTGCTTCTTTATGGTTCAATCACATTGAAATAGAAGTTTAAATTATTTTATTTGTTCATTTTTGTACAGTTATTTATTTTCATGCAATTTTTTTTATTTTTATGCAATATTTGGATAAAGCCTGCTAATAATTAGTGATGTGGAGAGCAGTGAGATTATTGATTATCTGTATAGATTTTCTCTACCCAATATGATAGACGCAGGTTTTTTATTAAGTGGGAACTGTACAAACATTTTGCTTCTTGCTTCCTAATTTCATACATAAATAATGACTCAGGCGGTGCGTGCCTCAGTGTTCTTGTAATTAAGGTCACCTAATGCAGGTTTTGGGTCATACCCAAGTTGGCGTCCTGTTGCTGTTGCATGCCACAGAGGTATTTTTTGTTTTACCATTTTCACATGCATGATCATGTTGGAACTGGAAGCACCTATTTTAATTTGCTGATGAGGTGCTGAATATTAAACTAACAGGGAGTGAAATGGCTAGGAAAATGTTCACTTTTCCTCATTGTCTTTACTTTAAAAGTTTAAAAGCTAACACATAAGATTTGTTATTAGGGACAAGCTAAGAAAGGAGTTGTATTATCTGGTGAGGCAATGAAAGAGATGCAGAAACAACTGAAAGCAACCAAAGATGAACGCCGGATACAGGTATTTTTAGATTCAGATTTTACTATTTCGACAATGACAAATCTAGATTATACTTATAATGAAACAATAGTGAATGGTTACTGTATATACTGGTACGGTATATACTATAAGATTTATCAATGATGCAATATAATACATTTAATTTAGTTTTGTCCAAAAATATCACATGTATGATGTATCAAGTTGGATGCAATGGATTATTTCCCTTATTCTCTACTGATTTCACTGTGTACATTAATATTCATGTGTTTGAGTTATATTTCAGTTTGAATTTAAGTCTATAATATTATGCTCATGTTACAGAACTGATGATAATATAGGCTGTGTTTGTCGGCTGTCACACATGTATATATGACTATTTTTTCATCAATGCCCTTGGCAGTGTATATTGATTGTGATATCTATAGATATAGATATAATTATTCATACATACACACATATATTCATACACACACATATATACTGACACATATTAATTATATAATAAACCCACATATAAACATAACTTTAAATGGTTGACTTACATTTCATATCCTTTGTGAATGGTGACAATTTCAAAGGAGGTGGGTTTAACTTTCAGCTTATCTATTCTAGAGATTTTACGTTATTTTTCTGTCAACTAGTTTTATCTAGTGTATTTTGCACAATTTTACTAGCTTTCAAATCATTTCATATATGTTTACTATCCTTGACATCTGCTTAAAGCTTCTAAACTTTTATGAGATAACAATCTATTATGGATGATTCTAAAAAAAAACATAATAAACTATGATATACTGTTGTAATTATCAATCCTTTTTATAAGACGAAAACAGCTGTGTTGTGGATAAAAAAATGATTTCGCATAGCTCCCCCCAGGATAAACTAATAGAAATGAGATTTTAAATGTTTCATCTTTTATACCCATACTGCCATAGTTGCTTATCTATGTTGTATTATTCTTTAAATATTTTTTACTACCTTGCCGTCAAGCCCCTTCTACGATACTAGTAAATTGTGATCTAGATCCTTTAAATATAGTCAAACCTTTTGAAGATTAATTACCTTTTTATGCTGGGATTGCAAACTAGTCTACATGTAAGCACAATACTCTGTTTTAAAATTGACATTTCCGCTGATTTTTTTCATACTTCAATTTTGTTACATCCTTTTTTATAGATAATCTTTCAATTTCTCATTTTTTTTATCTGTATTTAAATTGTATTTGTGTGTAGAGATATTATAAACTTTCTTTTGTAAAATATAATCAGAATCACCTCCCTTGAATATCAGTACTTACATGTACATTAGATATTAAATACAAGGACTATCCCAGGAAAAGAAGCTGGAGTAAAATTTCACCAAAGACATTAGTTTAATGGATATTCTGTTAAAATTAATTTTATAATGTAATATAATATATATTATAAAAACGTCATTACAGATTTTGTTTTTTTGATTTTGTATCTTGTTCTCCACCCTTTTTAAGGCCTTGGTCTATTGTTTTCATTCAATAAAATTACTATTAAGTCACTGATATTTCAAACAAAGATTTAGTATATCCTGAGATATACATGTAGTCCAGTTAAACTTTTGAAAGTTATGGTGTTATCAACCAGACTTCACAAATAAAACAGTAACATCTGTGTAGACCCATTTCAATCCCGGACTGGCCTTGTTTATTTCACAAATCTAGAAATTTCACTAACCTCTTCATAAATTACATAACAATATATGTCTTTATTCACCTCTATATTGAAGTACATACCGGTAATTCATCTGTTTAGTAAATTGTGTTTTTTAAATTAATTGTATAATTATTATGGCTCATGCAGCAGATTTTGTTTTATCCTTTGCTCCCATTGACTATTTTTTCAGATGGATGCAAGGCACAGTTTCCTGGTTGGAAAAGTAAGTTCACTTTCTTAACAGTTGGAATTTTTTTCATTGGTATGTCATGACATTATCCTGAAAAAGTGGTGGATTTGTGTGCTAGACATATTTGGGTTAATATCATACATTGGTGCTAACATTCACCAACATATATGTTTAAAGTCAGGGCTCCAGATAGGCGGTGATATATGTATCTTATGCCACAAAATTAGTCCATTATGCCCTGTCATTTAACCTTTCCTTTACCGACTTCTCCCTGATAAAACTACCCCCAGAAACCGAATTATTTTTTAAGGAGGACCCCTGAGGTGGCCCCTGGGCACAATACAGGTTATAGCTATGTGCATGCGCACATCGCACAAATTAAAAATGCAAGAGAACATTGCTTCTATGTCACTGACCATTCTGGTTGGCGAATTTCAACCACGCATGCAATGAAATATCTCCATTGAAATTAATGCATGTACACATGTGGATTTCGCGAATTTGGTAAAGGAAGGTAGTTTTCGCATAAATGCGAAATTGGTAAAGGAAGAGTTAAGCTGGGGGTAACAGTTTCGAGTAATTGGAAGGTTTGTACATATTTTAATATTATCAGGGGGGTAACACACTGGGTCGGAGGACGTGGAAGTTAGATTAATTCATATACAGTAAGAGTCTCTTGCTGCTGAACCTGGCAGTAATTTTTATTTTCAAATTTATTCCAATTTAGTAGACTTTTAAAACTATTTGCCGAAGATATGGGGGCCCCCTTCCCTGGATCCACACATGTATTCATCTGTTTTTTCTTCCAGTTGGCTGATGCTTTGGGAATGGAGGTCACAACCATTGAAGATTTCCTCCTTGGAGATGATCGGGTAGGTTTGAAACATCTCTCCCTATTCACAGCTATAGATTTTATTATTTTCACATACAAATTTATCTTTCATTTGGCCTCAAGTGTGTGCTTGATTTAGTGATGCATATAGTTGACATGTTTCATGCTATATTACGCAGTATTCAAACTGTATAACCCTGTGATTACATATTTAATTATTTGAATTGATTCTAATTGTACATATCGATTTGCAAGTAATTTTAGACACTAGAAGCTGTGGGTCTTTTTTCGCGAGACACAACAGAGAGAATAAATTTGTTAATTGTATCTGACATTTTTTTTTAATTGCACATACATATATACCATGTATAACCTTGAAGCTTTCATAACAATCTTAATCTAAGGGTATATAATTAAGATGTACTGTACCTACTTTGTTGTTTTATTTACAAATTACAGTTGACATTCAATAGTACATAACTATATATTGGCTAGAAATTGTATTCCATCAATTTTTTCTCATGAAGGAATATTGGCACTCACACAATGTGACAAATTAATTATTGCATGGAAACATTTTTAGAACATAGGGTAGTGGTGTTTTCCACATAATGTAAATGTTCAAGTGAAAGGGGGAACTGTACAAATATGTATCCGAAAGTTTCATTACGTCCACTTGCTTATGATATTAAAGCAACAGTCTTATCATTTTCAAATAACCACATTATTTTGCTTTTAGTTTGACATGATTGGTGATTTCTTTGCTGCCAAAAAGTCCAGAAAATTAATGTTTTTCTACCAAGAACCTGTGGTGAGTTAGTCGGATAGACATCAGCATAAATAAACATACCGGGTACACTGTATACTGAAAAGTGAACATATTAGTATATTCATATAATAAATGTTTTGTTGGTACTTCAGTAGACATATACATATACAGACCAGTTTCAAACCTCAGTTTTCTATTATTTTTTTCGAAAAGGTAGTGGCACATATAAAATATACCCGTTTGACTGACCAGCTACAGTGCCTATAGGCCCTTTTACTGAATCTAAGCTGTACATCTTCAGATGCAAAATGACATAATACAAAACAGTAACCACACTGTTTTTCTTTGTTGGCTTTTGATATCAGCAGGGTTTTCAAATTGGCTGGCGATATTGCCAGCTGCCAAAAGCCCCGGTAAAAAATTCCTCCTGACCCGTTTGTTGTCTCACACAGTGTCCCACAAGGTTCAGTCTTAGGACATGTGCTTTTCAGTCTATGCACCACTTCCAGCTTTGCATGAAATTTGCTTAAATGTAGTTCATCATTCGTGCATACATATATTAAATCTAACCCACAATGGTCTGTCTCGTAAAAAAGACGTTGTTGTGTCTACAGTCTTTCAACATTGTGGTGTAGTTTTGTTGGGTATGTCACCTATTAATTAACTCCACCAAAAATTCTGGTGTCATAATTTATTTGATTGTGATTTGAATTTCCGTTAGCATATCTCTTAAGATTTGTAGAGCATGTACTTCTTATCAAACACAAAACATTTGTATAGCATTTATACAACGTCGGCCCAACGTCTTTGACGTTGATCCAACATTATATCAATGTTATGCAAATATTTTGTGTTTGTTGGGTTACCATGTCTTCAACATATCTGTTATGTGATGTGTGTCGCAATCAGAGACTTAGCTTGGATACCGTTAAGATGATTGATGCTGCATTGATTTCCAGTCGACTTGGATTATGGAATCTCGTTATTGTTTGTCTGTTGTAGTTAGTAATGCCTTTTTTCAGGCCACACCATTTTATTTTGATGGTCGACTGATTTTCGTGCTGAAAATAGCAGCGAACGGAGGAAAATTTAAATATCCGGTATATTTTTTTTTCATGGCACATTTTTCGGATGAAATCGTGTTTATTTATTTTTTCTCACACAATTGGACCACAAGCGGCGATTAGGTAAATGTTAATTTAAATGTTTTTTTTTATTTATTACTTGGTACAAGCTAGCGGTGAGTCCGTCGACCATGAAATTATGTATGTATATATGCTACCAGCGAATTAAGCATTCTTATTTTAAAATACCAAACAACATCAGTGATGTCGTTATAGCTATAAGCATGCAAGGACGTTGCAATACAGTATGGCGTAGTACACTAACAATGGTTGTTTGCATCCACGAGACCCACCATATTCATTTCAGTTATTGGAAAACTTTGAAAAAAAAATCTTCCATTTACAAATTCTCGATCTAAATTTAACAATGAAACTAACTTCACTGCAAGAAAAAGTTTCACATCAAGCGGTTTTCATTCACGGAAGTGTTATTTGGATGAACAGATACGTGGGATAAAGATTGATTGAGTGGCATAGTCGGCTTGGCGCAATTGGCAACTTGTCAGCAATAGCCAACAGCTCAGGATTTTCATGAATTTATTAGCATTTAATATCAGGATCGTAGTTTGTAAGCACCACACTGTTTCCAGTTACTAGGCATACGTGTTAAACTTCGGAAGTAAATATATTCTTTCGTGACCGTTATATTTATATCGTGGTAACCCGTCTGCAAAATATAGATGTGTTTTTATTATATTTTTGTTATATTCGTCCTTCGAACAGAAGATAATAATAATGATTTGATATCTCAATTGGCACATATGAAGTATTTTTTAAACGCGAAAAATGTGGTGGGGTTTTTACGTATTTTTAATTTAAAAATTGACTAATAATTTCAAAAAAAAGTAACTAAGTAATGACCGTCAGATATTGCAATTTCATTGTACATGTTTATTATTACCCCGAATTACTCATTCTTAATCATCAGTATTCTTAAATAAATGATGTTCAATTTCCTTGTTGAAATATGTTATGTTAGAACACAATTTGATAGTGCCATTCTATGTACATGTACTATATATACATTAATTAGCGTCACGCATGTAGGAAGAATATAAACAGTCCTTTATAAATACATGGGACACATATTAAACAACGAATATCCAGCGAGTGACTGTGTGGTTTAATTCATTTTTAGGGTTCATTTTTTTTCTGACTACATGTATGTATTTGAATTGAACTTGAGTAGATTTGATTACATTTATTTCAGTAAAACAGTACAGTAAAAATACATGATATAATAATCAGGGCCACCATACTGGTCACCAGGGATGAAAAACACGTATATTTTATGTCAGACGAAGTCATGTTATGGAACATGTACCAGGCTGTACTTATGCAGCCTTAGTTTCACATGTGTAGTTTAATATTGTACACCTTTCATGACGCCTGCATTGTCTGTTGCTAAGCCGTTTTTGCCCAAAGGTTTCTGATCCTATGATCCGGTGTTGTGTGGCATTGATCACACCGTCATTGATTAGCTCACGCACACTCGCTGTATGGATGCATATGTACACTACCCAGATGTGCTGCGCAAGTGCTCCATACCCACGATACATGATTCTATGCTGGCTCAATGTTAGGACACTGTTCGACAACATTGAGCCAACATAACATCAATGTATCGTGTTTGTTGGGTACACATTCTATTCATCGATTACTAATTCGCAGTTATAGCGATTGCTAGACACCGAGATAACACAACAAGCAATAAGACAGAATCTATGTATAAGACAGAATCAAGTAATAATCTATTATAGAAACAATTTTATAATAAATGTTTATTAATAGCTAACAATATACCATACGCCATTTTATTTGTGAATCCCCTCCCAGCAAACACAAAATATCTGTATAACATTTGTACAACGTCGCCCCAGCCTCTTCGACCTTAGTCCAACATTGTATATATGCTATTTAAATGTTTTGTGTTTACTGGCCTGGCTTTTATTTTATCTTTAAGCTCTACAATCATGATACAGCGCATATAATCCAATTTAGAGTAATCAGTATTTGGGTTTTATATGTGCCGAACATAATCCGTAGCAGTTACACGCGTGACTGCCAATATTGATACACGATACACTTTTGATACAAGACTGTGGTTCAATGTGGGACCAGCGTCAGCTACGCTCTTCCAGCATTTGACTAACGTATAATAAACAACCTGGATGAGTGTGCACGGTCAGGAGTCGTGATTGGTTCTGGTCGCCTTACAGGTTACATGATCTCCCACGTAGTTCGTTGCAATAGCAAACTTGTTAACTTGTTCTGTTTGCTGGAATAGTGTGTACCTCTAACTGATATCATAAATCCCTTTCACTCAGTTCAACTCTAGTAGATTAAATATAGACTTAAGTGTCAGCACGATGACAGACATATAAATGTCGCCATATTATAATCGACATATTACGTAGGCCTACATGTGCATTACCTTATAAACCCATCGTGAATTAGTGTAGAATATTACATCAAAAATGCACTATATCTACAATACGTGTCCCTGTGTATCTATGTTTACTATTATGTTCTGTAATATTTATCATTTTCGCATATTTAAAAATGTACATTTCACGAGTGATTGTTGGAGACATTAATCACCATAATCAGCGTTATGCCAGCATATAATAATTTACTACTAGAAAAAAACGACACATCGTCTCAATGTTGATTTAATGCTAGGTCTGCGTCGCATATATGTCTCCTGTAAGCTGGAAATTCCTTGCTCGATACAAACATTTCTAGTTGATTTTAGACTACAAGAGGTTGTTGGCATACTTTTATGACACTGAGCTGAAATAGCTTCACGACCATAAAAATCAAATGATATTTTGTCATATGTTGACAAATATAAAAGTTTTAAAATACGTAAAATTACTCTGATTTCCCATGGTCCAGCGGGAAGACAAAAATAATATGTACATGAGGCGTTTGTATTTGGACGAAATGTCAAACATTCTGATCTCTGCAATAAGCGAACGAACAATGAGCGGTAGCGTCGCTGATTATAACTTAAATATAAATCATCTATATGGTATATGTATACACACTTCTTAGGGTGTGATGTATCGAAATATTTGTTGCTCCCCGGTGGTATAAAGAAAATATTTAAAATAAAGAAGTACATATTCTATTTGATACGATATGAATTATCTTTATGTACAATGCGTTCAAGTAAAATTTGCATAGTCTGAAGTACAGTGTGATATGTGTATGATATACGCATCACCCTCGTCTCATATGCTTTCAAATTAAACTCTTTAAGTTTTTTAACACAAAAAATCACTAATATATAAGAATGCTGTCTGCTTCAGAGGGAATCCATGCATTCTCGTACAGAAGTTTCCAGCGTTGCTCAGCAGACTGCTGCACCAAAGAAACTATTCATCACCACTGGCGCAGCAGAGGTAAATATCATCCTGGCAAACGCCATGGTTAATTGTTGGGCCGTCCTCACAGAGGATAGGCAACATAAAATAACATTGGTAGAAGATACTATCTTGTTTGCGGGGGATGTCCCACAGACCATTTGCTTCTCTATAGTTTGATTACGTGACGCAGTAGAACGTATTAAACCCGAACAAGTGAAATGTGTATGTATTGCACGTTTTAAATCAAATACAATATTTTACTAGTTATGTTTTCATTCATTTGTAATTTATTTTAAGTATCTTGATACTATCAAATAATACAATTTATTATTTATATAATATAGTTGTATAGATGTTCCTTTGATAAGCGAAATATACTATTTCAGAGTTTGACTGGTGCATGTTTCTACTTTTTACGGCCAAACAACGAGAAAGCTGTTACAAACAACAACATTGCAACAGAAGTAACTTTCGGTATGCTCGACTGTAATGGAGGCAAATTACTTGAAGGATTTGAAAGCATGATGTCCAAAATTATGATGCCAGCGTTACGCTCACAAGAGGTGTGCACAAAACTATGCTTAATATTTTCGCACTAAATATTTTAACAAGTTTTTTTTTAAAATTTATTATAAACGTTATTTGAGCACGGCCGCCATTAGAAACTATTGCTTACCTATGTTTTCAAGTCGAACGTATATTGCTAATAAATATTTCACCGCATTTTCAAGCAAGGTATGGTTTTATTTTGCCCCTACAACGTTGAAATATTTTTGTATAAACCATGGAGACCAAAGTGTTTTTTTCTATTTAAAATCATCATTTATGTCTTGGGCAGCTCTTTCCGCTTCAGGTGAATGCTTATGTTGTGGGTCTACGACCATTATAATTTGTTTAATTCTTTCATTGCGGTCAGATTCTGATGTCTAAAGACGGTCCCCGAACTGAAAGGGTTAACTCTTGTCCATTATTGTCACCGTATACTTCATTTGATTCCCAATGATACTTTTCAGAGTTGGGGAAAAGAACTGGATGGTAATAACGCAAGGGTGTCAGATTTCTTAGAATCTCTGGAGAAATTTGTAAATAGTTTAGTTGGTGCACGTGATAACATGGAGGGTCACATCACATTGGAAAACTCGGACCATGAGCATTTGATTGATGGATTGAAAACGGCTGGAGATTACCAAGCCACAGGTTGGCCAATTGTTAACATTGCTTAGTTCAGATTACATTTACTCAACCAGCGTTGTCGTTATTTTATCAGTTACGTATCAACATAGTAAATTATATCATAAAACTATATGGGTTGTAATTCTATGACTATATATACTAAGATAGACGAAATATATTTGTAAATGTTGATTATTACTATTGTGGAACTGCTTCATCTCAAACGTATCCATATATTTTATGTACTATACTATAAACCTTCATTTGACCCTGGAACACAGAATGTGACGCTAATTTTATTTCTGATTCTTTGACTTTCAGCCAGCAATAGTGACCTATTGGAGAAACTTGAGGAGTTACTACATGCTTGGTGTAAGCAGATAGAACAGGTGCTGGCTGAGAGTGAGCAGATACGACGCGAAGCCGATGATATTGGACCAACCGCTGAGCTGGCTTACTGGAAAGCACGCATGTCCAAATTCAACACGTGAGCGCTAACTAACTGTACTCTAAAAACGCTTTCCTTTAGTAAAATTTCATATCCCAAATGCATTTCAACGGATTAACCATACAAATTTAGGGAAATCACTCACTACTTGAAGGCAAAATGAAAACAAATCAGGACGTTGCTTACTGTACATTATCAGTCTGATAATCTTTACAATTAATTTAAAAGTACACTTTAAATTTGCTTGATAACATAAAGACTTCTATAGCAACAGAAAATGTCGGCACAAATCAAATGACTACACCAAATCAATAGTTCGGGTGATTTATTGATTTATTATCACGCCATATACTTGAACACACAATTGAGAGAAGTGTTGACATTACTGGTGAAGTAATATATACGGACAAGATTTGCACTGTTCTGGGCACACGATCAACAGGCCATGCTCTGCAATGTCAACTACCACTTGCTGAGTATTAAAGCTCTTGTCATGTGCTCATAGATTTATGGTATTCTTATCAAAGTACTTGATCGGTCTATATGCACGGTATTCATTGACCTTTCACGCTCTCGAACCAAACTTCATGTAACGACCTATAATTCACATTGCAGTGATTTTTATGACGTTCACTGAACATGCTGAATTGGCTATTTAGATATTTCATATTTAATGGTAACTATTGCGTGCTATGATGCGTCATCAAGTCACATAAATTATTATTAATAAGACGAGTATATTATGAAGAATTGCACATGATAGATTATAGGATAACTGATTTATCAGTTGCTAGCTGAAACGGCTTTGTTGTGTTTGACGGATAGGCAGGAATTAGTGAGCAGTAAACCTGTGGTATTTAGATTTTGCTTGCCACCTCTTCTATCATACATAATCATATATCACAGGTATGTGATTACATTGCCCTCCCGCGCAGGGGATTAACCATTTAGGGCCAGCAGCTCTTTAGTGTTTCGTCCGTTTGGATGGTGAAGTTACCGCGGTTTTCGCCACCTTCATGATTAGCCTGAATCCGAAAAGAACCATGTTGAACGTTTTTTAAAATTTATCGCTAATGTATACAGTTTTAACTACTGTTGTGTGACCACATCAGTAATTTGTTACAGCTTATTTTGCTTAATTCTTGAATAATCGGATTAGACCATTACATGCTGATATTGAATTGTTAAAAATCAAGCGATATGCGGTAACAAGGGTAGGTGTTGTGGTTCTAGTTGCCACCACAGTTTCGGAAGCAACTATCTGACACATTATCAGTGATAATCAGATTGGACAGCTTTATATATTTTAGACATGTAATATATTTCAACAATCCGAGCACAATTGTTTTTTGGGTGCTTCTACTGGATTAAACTCTTTCGTATACTAATACATATGTTTAACCTGAAGGAATATGAGCGGCCACTATTAATGGTATTATTTATACAGCTGTGTCCAGTCTATTCAGCAGTGAATTGTATTCGTGAAATTTAGTACGTTTCTCCGAGTTCGGATGTAGGCCTACATTGTATAAGTGTGTATGTCCGGCAAACACAAGACATTGATCCAATATTGGATCACTGTTGGCCCACTCTCTGCTACGCTGACCCAACATTAATCCAATATTGTAACAATGTCTTGTGTTTGCTGGGCTTTTACCAGCACATGTACAACTATACACTATAGGACACCCCACCGAACGTTGCACAGTTATTACGTCATATTAAATTAAAATTATTGTCGGAGGAAAGTTAGGAATAAAAAATGTAATGTTATATATATGGGATCACAAAGAAAAAAACTGCAGAATATATTAAGACTACCCGTCATCAAAAAGTCTGACTGACGGATTTTTTTCAAACTTCAGACCACAGTATTTTCATGCTAGATACACACCATTACGGGATAAATGCTTCTGACGTCACAGGTCAGTAGTATATGCAGAATTAGGCAGGCGGCCATGTCTAGCTAAATCAATGATTGCGACGTCATAGCAACATTATGGCATAGATTAACCATATTATTATGATTATGGCCTAAAATTTTGGACGATATATTTGGATCCATTACTAATAAGGTTATATCCTAAGCCTAACCAGCAACACTACGAGTTTGCAAAAATTGTTTAAAATCAAATTAATAATATATTTTGACAACATCGAGCTACATTATCTCCCTCTGACGTTTCCCATTTCCATTGTTTTTGTTGATTCCTTGTTGCTAGCTGTCAATAATAGCTACATTTTGATGATATCACATTAAACTTGCCATGGTTTAGTATTATTATTACCCCACCGAGCGACTTTGTAATATATTTTTATTTTGATGTTCCTAGTAATAATGAATTCTGTGTGTCTATTACAATACACAGCGCACAATAGATTTTATCCCACTAAAACGTTTTTGAATACATATTTTCCAATTTAAAATTTGTATGCATATAATATATATGCATACGTAACAATCATTAATGTATATAATACATTTGTGATACAATTTTTGTGTGCTACAATAAAACAATCATTGTACAGGGGGGGATGCATATCTGCTGTCTGATGAAAATTACTTACCTTAGCTTACTGACTGCGTGCAAAAATCAATATCGATGATGAGATCAATGAGCCACGTCCAATTAATTAAAGATTAATGGTCTGACTGACGTGGATTGGCATTAATCTCTTGAACTCATCCCAGCGCTAAAACCGTAAGACCTTACAATTCAGCACAGCTGTCTGCATAATTCATCAGCAGATCAATGAATAGTTTAGGTCTCGTTGTTTAACTATAGGAACAACTTTTCTGACAATTCAATTTGTATTATGTACTTGCAGATATAGGGTATTTTGAAAGACAATTATCGATGCTGTAGAATCTGTTCCGTATTTGTCGCCGTCACTAGATCAATATTTGGATTTAATCTTGTGAAAAATAAAAAAAACATATTTAATTTGAGTACGATATTGCCCCGTAAGCTAAAAATAATAACCATTTGCACATCTCTGCTATTGATGACTACGAACGATCGGCCTGTTCAGACAAAATGTGTAACTTTGAACTAACCTGTCTTTATTTTGTCTATGCCGCATTGTTTACATATTTAACCCTGTGTATAAGATACGCCTATAATATTTTTCTATTTACTGCAATAGTAAATAATTCTAGCTTGTCAACGTCTTTGATCCATTAACAAAATAGGAATGTATTGTTGTCTAATGTTGAAGTTGGGAATGTACCCTGTACTCCACAAATTCGAGCGTAATAGTTAATTTTGCAACGTATGATATTAATGTTCCCATTATTTTCGTCTCACATTTTTTTCATGACAGTATTTCCACAAGCACATGGTTACCTTTTGCGTTTTTTGCATAGGTTATTGGAGCAGATTAAAAATCCTCGTTGTCGTGCTGTGGTTGGTGTATTGAACTGTGCTAAAAGCAAATCACTCCGCAAGTGG
The DNA here is from genome assembly GCA_964017125.1 of Flabesymbios commensalis. Classification (NCBI taxonomy): domain Eukaryota; kingdom Metazoa; phylum Annelida; class Polychaeta; order Terebellida; family Flabelligeridae; genus Flabesymbios; species Flabesymbios commensalis. Next base: position 50,270,806 of record OZ024907.1, on the reverse strand, counting down.
CTGACCTTGGTGAGAAATTTTATTTTAAAATACATAGATATATAAAATTTCGGTAGAACAGATATTTTTATAAACTCGTTGTCATCATTTTTTTGCAGGATGCAAAAATTACAGATGCTGCGAACGAAGCAAAGGATAACGTGAAATATTTGTACACCTTGGATAAATTCTTTGGTCCTCTGGTAAAATGTACCCCGGTAAGTACTTATTGCGGGAGAATAGCCTTTAGCTAATGTTTGTATTGTTCACAAAAAACGATTCTAAGTAAATATGATTTGATTAAATAAATATGATTTGATTTGATATCCTCGAGTGAATGGAAAGAACTTATAATAGGGTATAATTAGTCTATGAGCTCTTGAAGCTGACCAAAATTAACATTACTACACCGGTTCAACCTTCACTCGACGAGGCTGCCATGGACGTGATCGACTAGTCACATTGAGATACAAAGAGAAACATTTTTTTTTTCTGCGATGAGGGAGCACAAAGGGTTGATGGGTACAGCAGCGGGGGCTCGGCGATGTCAAACAATCATAGCCAAAGATGTGCCTGATAATGCATAGTGAGTCACTTCTCCCTCCTGGGCGGGGGCCCTAGGGTAGTGGTTAGCACCGCCGCCTTTCACGCCAGAGTTCGGGGTTCGGTTCCCGGTCTCGGCGGTTTAAAAGAAACAAGAAATGTTTCTTCCCCATCCACGTGTGAAAATCCGTATTTCGAATCCTGTGTCTAGAGGACAGTGTCATCTTAATCATCTCACCATCCTCGGGAGGTTCTCCTGCCCCAGTTTAGCCTATATGTGCACAAAGGTGGCCTAAAGCCTGATTCATTTCATTTTTTTTCTTCCTCCTTTTCTTGCATTGTTTGCAGGTGCATTGCTAGTCACTACTCCCTCTTTTTTTTAGCTCCATATAATGCTTTTTTTGCTTGCCGAAAAACAAGGGAACTAGATTTCACTCTGAATTACGTCTGTTTATTAGACGTAATTATTAGGATTCTTAGGACCGGCTGCGGCCGTTATCCCTTTAAATTTATTTTGCCCGAGTTTGTGTCATATTTAGGGGAAAGAGGGGTGCTGTGTGTGGGAAACGGTTCACATTTCTGTACACCAGTCCTTGTGAATATGTGCAATATAACGTTTCAGGTCCTTAAGTTAAGTACTTTTGTCTTTAACAAGTGTTCAGAAAAAAAAATATTTACGATTTTATTTGTGGTTAGGAACTTACAGGGTTTTGGTTAGAATCCCAGCAAACACGAAACGCTAAACCAATGCCGATTTAATGTCGGCCTGCCGTCTCCGACGTCGGCCCAACATGAAATCAGTATTGGTTTATCGTATCGTGTTTGCTGGGATAACGTTGGCACAGCGTCGCAAACGGTGGCCCAGAATTACATCAGCACTGGGCCGATGTATCGTGTTATCTGGTGTTTCTTCTTCGGGTGGGAAGCCTCACCAGCGTAATGCAGCAGTCAGCAAACACGGTACAATCACCCAATGCTGTTTCAATGACAGGCCAGCGTCAAAGGCTGTGGGTCAACATTGAAACAGCATTGGGTGAATGCCACGTTTTTGCGCAAAGTAGGCCTATACAGCAGACCCAGTGATGGATTAGTGTGCAGACATCGAGCGATATCATATCTGTTTTAAACGAGAATGATTTTGGTGATATAATATTATCACTTGTCTGGCCCATATAACATAGTCACTAGATATACCGTATACATTTATTCTGTGCCAATAGTTGCTTCTAGCTCACCATCACAGTTTATATACATATATTTCTTTAAATTGGTTGTCTTCCACCTAATAATGAATGGGGTTTTAGGCCAATTTTTGTACATATAGGCCAAACTGAGCCAGGAGAACCTCCTGAGGATGTTGAGATGAATGAGATGACACTGCCCTCCAGACACAGGATTCGAAATTCGAGGCCTGACGGACTGAGGTCGAGCACACTACCTCTCACGGAGGTTCCCCACAATATTAAATCATTACGAGTGAGAGGGGAAGATACATTTTCCCAATTTCCTCTTGTCGTTGGTTTGAATTAAAAGCTATTAACACTGCATTTAAATTTGTCCATGACACAAAATTTTGACGCTATAGTCACGATGTAATTGTTCACCAAAACAATGTTGCGATAAATTATAATTGTGCCAGGTAAAATAAAGCTTTATACATGGGATTCATATACATGTACCTTCCATTCCTTGATACAGTTTTACATAAGCCTGATATATTATTTCTCGTGAAAGTATACACTATAAACAAGTCTTTTTCCATTTCAAATGACCCTCTTGATCGTATCTTCGTATACTGTGATGATTTATCATCAATCAGCAGATTTACTTTGTAACAGCGTTTTTTCAAGTATTGGTCAACGTTTGTCCCATTGGAATAATGACTAAAAATTCACTAAATTCAGCAGTAGTCAGTCAGCTCTTTATTTCTCATAATGTCGACCGCTTAACACATTATCTAATATTTATTTGTCATTCGTTGTCTTTGTAAATTAAATCAATAGCGCAATATTACGTAAAATGAATCTCAACATAGTCATGATAAATTAATAATAATAAATAGTTACTGTTTTTCGTATAGTTTGTCAGTCAATGTACGACGCGTTCGGTCAATGTTGATTCAATGATCGATGTGTAAGATTATTTTATTTTGGTGGTGGCAAGTTTTTGTTACTTTGCAGTTGAACCCAATTTTCAAAGTGTAGCAATAAAAAATCTTATTGTTATTTTTTTAGGCTGATATGGTAGATCACATTCCTAGTCTAATGAATGCCATCCGCATGATCTACAGCATATCCACGTACTACAACACAACAGAGCGCATGACCTCACTGTTTGTAAAGGTCACAAATCAAATGATCTCCACATGTAAGGCTTACATTAAACGGGATGTCACCAAAGTCTGGGACCACTCCAGGTAAACACTTCGATTTCAATTTAAATTGTTAAGTAGCAAGATTATTTTATATAATTATATAAGCAGCCCAACATCCGTGTTTTGGCAACTGATACAATTTAACCTTCATCATTCTATACTAGTTCTACAAAACATATACACGATATCAATTATCTAGAGTCGCTATTTATATATTTTCAACTCAAAGGGAGGAGTTATTGAAGCGTATCAAGGAATCCATGGCATTGAATGCGGAATATCAAAAACAGTTCCATAAAACTCAAATGACACTGAGAGAAACTCCTGCTGAGAGACAATTCGATTTCAGGTAACATCATAACTAGTTCTATTATCGTTGATTAAATGGGGTCTTATTTTTGATAATCTATGCTGTTTTACTGATATATACGTTCGCAGTGTTCCTCTATGTAGCCAAAATGCAAATGGCTAAGTCCGCCTAAGCGGCTTTTCTAACATAATCGGCACGATTTTGAAGTAATATACACATTCATTAGGAGTTTGGTTTACACAAAATGGCTAACTTTAATACTGAAGTGTACCGAAATTAAAATATATAAATATATATATGACAAAACCCGAGTAAAAAAAGCCTTAAAGCTATACGTATATTCTTCGGATTGAAGTATTGAACAGTATTAAATAGCAACTAAATATTTATGTCTGTCATTTTTTGTGCAATTATTTATTATTACTTACCGGTTTTAGTACAAAATAATGACCATAAATCACCAGGGATGTTGTTAGCTGTATGGGTTAATCGTCACGCCCGAGACTGAGGTCATGAACAAACAACGACATTTATAAGTGACTTGCATAGTTTGTTTATCAGTCACCAACCACTCAGCGTATGCATGGTAGACAACCTATTGTAATGTTTTTAGTATAAGGTGTTCAATTAACCCAACTAATTTTGTTCCAGTGAGAACTATATTTTTGGGAAATTTGATGCTTTTGGAAAGTGTCTTGAAAAAATAGTAGACATGATTTCCACAATGGAAGCTTACTCAAAACTCGGAGATGTTCGCATTGAAGGCATTGATGCCATTGCAGTCAGATATAAGACTTTAGTTGATGCAACAAGAAAGAAAAACTATGACATTCTGGATCACAGAAAAACTGAACAGGTGTGTATATAGAACTCCAAGACTAATTGGGAGGGAAAATATGATATTTTACCCCCCCCCCCGCTCTGTCACCGCAATTAAGCAACGGGAGCTATATCCAGCAAACACGGGGCATTCAAACAATGCTGTTTCAATGTTGGGCCAGCGTCGAAGACGGTGGGCCAACATTGAAACAATATTGGGTGAATGCCATGTGTTTGCTTGGTATTGTTTTTCACATTTCATCATTCCTCTTTTCGTCTGCCCGTCAATTCTAGGATCTGTTGTCTTATAAATTCATTGTTCATTATATATCTTTCATGTACATATTAAGTTGACCATAATTATATACACCTTTAAATCAATCGTTCATGGTACATGGGTTTTTTTCTTTAAATTTTTAGTGTAAGGGATCAGACAGTGTGACCCTGTGTAGACCTAATATGCATCATCTAGGTTACGGTGTCTTTCTTTGTCACCGTTGTCCACCATGTCTCAATGGCATTGAGCCGGCTCACACTGTCCTGTATTCTGTCTCTATTATTTCTGGTAAAATGGATATGAACCCTTTAACGCTAAGCACGACAATAGTAGTTTTCAATCTTTTTTATTAGTCGATAAAATCACTAATATTCGGAATGAAATGGGTCTTTAGGAATTCAAATTTACAAATGTTTTGTCCCAAATTAAACAAATAAGCGTAATTTCCCCCCACTTGAAGTTGTGGGTCGCGGTTGCGAGACACAACTTCAAACGGGTGGAAATTTACATTTTATTGATTATGTTTTTTGCACTTTAAGGGTTAATACATTGTGAAATAAATTGTGGAATTATGAGCATTGATCACTCTGTTTTGCAGTTTGATGCTGATTATCTAGAATTCCGAAGTCAATTTGACAACCTTCAGGCACAGATACACAGTTTTGTGGATTCTTGGTTTGAGAGACAGCTAACGGTAAGTAAGAGCGGCCACTGTCGAGAGCACTCTCAATCTGATAATGGTAACTGCCTGTGTGTTTTTGTGGAAGATGCAGCCCCATACTGCGAAGAGCGGTAACGTCTTACTTGGGAAATTAGTAACTCTTGTTTTTTTGTCGTTGCATGGCGGCACGCGACCGTCATTGGTATAGCCTATTCCCAACAAACACGATTCACTGACCCAATGTTGATACGCTAGCCCAACATTGAATCAGTGTATCCTGTTAGATGGGTTGCATGCGCATGTGGAGGGTAGTCGCAGCAATTCCATGCGACCCCCATGTCACCCTCACAGAAGTGTGAGTAATCGCACAGAGCGAACGAACATCGCCCACCCCTCCACCCGTTATATATTAACTATTGAAACAATGTTGTGCTTATAGACCTGATAGAAATACATAAAAATAACATTATGATTATATGAAACCATTTTGTTTATTCAAGTACAACAAATCAATGTTTGGTAGCATCAATATTTGGTAGCAATTAATTTTCAAATATGTTATTTAAAATAATCAATATTCCACGTAAATGATTTTGAAATTGTCAATGTTTCAATATTTTCGGTGAAATTTACAATCACACAATGTAAACAAACGTATAGCAGTGTTGTATCTTTAAACCTGATGTCAAGAGGTGGCTGTATCCACACTAAACATTCCCAATGAGGAATTCGCATGCAGGTGGATATTGTTCCCAAACCGAGATTACCCCAGATTATTCATAATCAAATTGGAGAAGAAATGGGCGAATGTTTTATATTTAAATTGTCATGTAACTTAATGTCCAATCTACTGTATACAACTTATATTTTTAATTGTGCATATACAATATTGTTAGTAATGTATTGTAACCTCCCTCTCTATCTTACAGACTGAACAATCTATGGAGCTATTGTCCAAGGTAGAGGGAATCAGCGGTCCACAGTTAAATCTACAAGAATATTACATGAGAGTATTGATGCAGTATGGAAGGGACTTGGAAGCAGTGCGTAAACTCTACCAAAAACAGAAGAATGAACCCGTCATACCTCGTAATTTGCCGCCTGTGGCCGGGAAGATAGCTTGGGCTCGCCAGTTGTACCGCAGATGTGAAGCTCCCATGAAAGTGTTCAAAAGAAAACCAGAGATCCTAAAAGTAAGATTAATCTATCTGTGTCGTCCACGCTACTTTACCGAGAACTATACATTTGCGCTTAACTATTTTCTGTACATCATATGCAATATAGTACAGTATTAGCTTTATTTTCATTTTGTTTGTGTGATTTTAGACTGAAGAGGGAAAGAAAATTGTGAGGAACTATAACAAAATGGCCGCAGTTTTGATGGAATTTGAGGTAAGTGATTTAATTAACATATCTCCTGTAAATATGTGATGTCAGTAGACTATTTATAGCACACGAATATATATATATATTCATATCAAAACTTATGTAGCCTATGTTTAAATATTGTTGTAGATGCTCTACCATCGTGGTTGGTATCGCGCAGTTGAAACGGCTCGATCTGGTTTGGCAGCATCGTTACTAGTGAAACATCCAGAAACAGATAAACTGTATGTAAACTTTGACCCGATGATCCTAGAGTTAATCACAGAAGCAAAATGTCTACAGAAACTCCGTCTTGACATTCCGGAAACAGCAGTCATGCTGAACAAAAAAGGCGACAAAATAAAGGAGGACAAAGTTTCGTAAGTAAAGTTTCTTTATATGTCTTTAGTTACGGAATTTGTTATGATATGGCGAGCAAATAATTTTGATCTGATGTTCTCTTGTGCTAATAGTTTGGAGGAAATGTTACAAGAGTATGAGCGTGTTGTTACTGGTATCCCAGCTGTACTTCTGCCCATGGTTAAACCCTTCATTAAACGGGTGGAGGAAGCGATGAAGCCTGGTCTTGCTTCTCTCAGCTGGACGTCTATGAATGTCAGGACATGTGAGTTAGCTAATATGGCACGATAATTATGCTCATCTCAGATTTTCATGCAACTTTCACCAGGGATGTGTTTCGAGCCGAGGAATATTAGAGTATATTTTGGGGATCATCCGCGGTACGACGATCCGGATTACGGATATCCTGATTTGTAGTAAAATACTAGTTTCACATACCTGTGTGAAATATTACTTTATGACGTCATAGTCTTACAACTGTTGTGTACATTTTCTATACCTACCCACCTTTATTAATGAATGAAATAGGTTGAATCTATGACGTCATAATTGATCATCTGCAGTGAATTTTTACTACCCACGTTTTGAATGAATTCAATACAACTAGCCTACTATAGGTTTGGGAGGCTTGGTATACAAATGGTCTAATGTCACTAAGTGGGAACGAGCCTTCCTATCATATTATATCTCGGGCCAATGACCTATTCAATAAATTTTGGGGATGATCCATGTTAAGATCAGGATGCTGTACCCGGATTACGACTATTAATTTCGGTGGAGGTTTGCAGTCTCTGACTGACTGACTGTCTAGTTTATATATTAATTTGAGCTTTTGCCTTTGTTTATTATACAGGCAAATGTTTTAATTGAGGTTTGCTAATGGTCAAAGTAAGGTACAGAACGGCACTGTTGTTAATTAATGTACCGTTAATAATTATTTTATGCACGTACAAAATTGAAAACAAAGTCTTTTTTAAATTTGAAATAATTAAACTCTCGTCTGGTCCACCATTTTATAGGCACAGTTTAGTGAGTCTTAATCGTATTACATGGTTTAAAATTCCGCCTTATCCATTTACTATTGTATAATGTCTACAGTTATCTGTACATTTTTTGTGCATGTAAATAAATGTTTCTGCAGATATAAGCAATATCTATGACGTGATGGGTCATTTGGAGATGATATCTAAACAAGCCATAGATATCCTAGATTGTCGCATTGAAGCTGTGCTAGAAGATATGTCAACTACTGCTTTATGTGATCTACCTGAAGATGAGCCAGTCACTGTACAAGAATTTTTGGTGTTAACACAAGAAACTTGCAAGGAAGCTTCTAAACAGCTTTCGAAGTAAGTTTTTTGTATGAGTACTATAGCATAGCGGTAGGCCTACTATAGCATAGCTGTAAGTAGCCTAACAATGATGTAATGTGGAGTACTTAGATAAACATTAGTTCATTGAAAAAAGTGTTCTGGAATTAATATAATCAATGTTTAACTTAGTCAATGTAGTTGGGTATTATGTGTCGTTGGCAAAATGATAAACTAGTGTTAGATTATAGGCACTTTTACTTTAACGATGTTTTTATGCCTCTTCCGCGGAGCGACCGAAGGCATTGTTTTTTCGGGTTCTCCGTCCCGTCATTCTTGTCATCACAATAAAATAACCGTCCCAGTTTAGTACCAGTGATAGACTAAGCCCTCATAAAAGTCCAGGTCAAATTCAAAGATGGGTGACCTGGACCATTTCTCAAGGTCATAGAGCCGAAAATGGAAAAATGCCCGCCGTACACCGCAGCCTAACCAAAGGTCAAGGTCAAAGGTCACAGAGGCTAATAAACATACATTGCTTCCATTTAATACTAGTGAGCCAATATGATGAAAATCAAGCACAAGGGTGGGTGTCCTTGACAACACAGGGACTGATAAATCTTGGTTCGTATAATTTGTATTGCTTTCCTATCCATGCAATTGATAGAACGTCAATTCGAAGATGGTGATATTGAGCTTTTTTGTTGTCAAACATTGTTATCACGATAACTCTATCTACTACATAGCCTCATGTGATGGCAGAGGCTCACAATTGACGCATATGCGTCAAATTCCCCTTCTAGTTTCTTGTTTAGTTTTCACTTATCTTGGCAAAATTATTATGCAGACCCTGGAATGCATGTATGTGTTCAGTAGATAGTAGCAGCTGGTAGGGATTTCTGAATCCGCTTTCTCCAGAACCGCTAATCAGATTCGCTTGTGATTTTGTATGTAGGCACTTAAATATACCACCAGCGTTACCGCGGAATGAAAATGTCAAAATTTTAACATTGTGTGAATGTAATCTCTCGAGAACCATCTTACTGTCGATTTGGTAGCCAAATAACGACATGGCCACGAAATATTTTGGGTTTTGGCTTTTGGTCCGTTTTCAATGTTTTGAAAAAAAAAGATAAATGACATGGAAAATTTCCATGGAAAATTTCCAAAATTTCCATGTCATTTCCAGAAACACTAACGTCTGTCTCAATCACTGGTGATTTGTATGTAGGCTGCTTGGCCGCGCCGCAATGGGAAGGTATTCGTAGCGTTTCAGAGATTTTCATGGAAATTGACGGTCATTTTTCTCAGTCATGCTTTTAGTATGGAGGCACTTTATTGCCTGGTATCAAAATGAAAAGGATTTTTGTAAAGTTTTTTCGGCATTTTGATTTTTTTCGTGCTTGTAAGTACGTTATTTCGCTATCATGAAGAAATTTTGTGTGTATGCACTTACCTGCCTGACAACGGAATGAGAATTGTTTTTCACAGCTCGGTGATTTTCAAAAAAAATGGTGACCGTTTCTATTTTTTTCGAGTTTATGTAAACACATTATCATGATTATCTGGCGTATCTGAGGACCGCTGTAATTTTGTATGTAGGCACACGTCTACATTGTAATTCTCAGTATAATGTTACCGCAATCAAAATAAAGAATTAAAGGGATACATAATTTCTAGTTAAATGTTGCATTACCATGATTACCTATTTGATTTATCAGAACATTAAAAAGGGTACGTGGACAATTACTGCATACAAATTATTGCGATTGACTATGCTGATTTGACATTTTTAAAAGGCAAAGTCAGCTGGTTGAAAACTCTCTTGATGAGTTAGTCACGTTGATGAGGTCACCACTGACACAAGAAGAGCTGGATTACATGCTACAAGATGAAGGGGCACAGAGCAATGAGCAGCCTGATGTATATACACAAGTTCTGAATATATTCACACAACGCAACACCGAATCATTGGTCAAATGTAAATATGCATCTGATTTTTACTTTTTCTTACATTATTATTATTATAATATATATATTTAAAGATATAATCCGGGATTGCAGGAAGGCAAACGTATTTTTTTCTGTTGTCAAATTCAGACAAAATGTTTTTTTCAAAGGGTTCATAAAATATGTAGGGCCAACTAATTTTGAAAGAAATTGGAATTGAAAGGTTAGTAGCAACAATGAAAAATTACAGAACTAGTGAATTTGTGTTCATATTTCTTCATAGTATAGTGGACTTTACCTAAACCTAATGCTCTTGGCTTATTTATTTTGAGTTATATATTGTGGACTGATAGTATATTTTGGATTTTACTGTGCTTTACTCTATTTGTCAATGGGTTGCGGTAGATACTGTTGTCTACTTCATGATGAATATTTCAGGAAACGGTAACATGGACCATGCTGGCTGGCTATTTCTTTGTAGCAAACTAGGAATGAAAAAGTTAAAAACTACATTGGCTCTACTACAAGAGATGATTGGCGCTGACTGTTTTAAATAGTAATGTAGAAATAAAAATGTTAATAATTACAACGGACTTTGCTAGAAAAGATGTATTGACAAGGTTTATTGACGCTGGCTATTTCTTTAGAGTCAATTAGAAGTGAAAGTGTTTATATCTACAGTGGACTATACTAGAAGAGATTTATTGGAACCATCTATATATGCATAGTAAACTAGGAATGAAAAGGTCAATGTCTATAGTGGACTGTACTGGAAGAGATGTAGTTGCGCTAGTCATTTCTTTATGGTAAACTAAGGAATGGAACGGCTAGTTATGTGGTAGACTATACTAGAATAGATGTATTTTCCTAGATGTTGCTTTATATTTAACTGAGGAATTAAAAGGTTATGATATATTATAGTGGACTATACTAGAACACATTTATTGTGGCTGGAGATTTCTATATTATTTAACTAACATCAGACGGCGTCTGAATTGGATTTGTGACACGGGCATCAGGAACATTTGTGACACGGGCATCAGGAACGAAAGCGCTAACTTTTATAGGGGACTATATTAGAAGAGATTTATTGGACTATAGACTAAAAGACTAGACTAAAATGAAAAGGTTAATGTCTATAGTCTACTATGCAAGAAGAGATGTATTGGCGCTTGTTATAGAAAACGTTAACCTCCATAGTGTGCTATACATCAAGTTTGAGTTTCAATTTCAAGTACTTTGTTACAATATAATCAAGTTTTCTTTACATTTTATCAATACTTTGCATTATTTGTAATTGATTGAATATTTTTAAGCATAATTACATGAAATTTAATTAAACTTATTATATTTCTAGCAATATGATCTATATATCATATATTAAATATATATTATGCCTTCAACTGGTGGACCCCCTTCCCCTTCTCTGTCATTACGTCGCCGGCTAGATGTCCTACTGGGAAATGTATATAGGGCCTATATCATTGAATCAGATCACAGGTCATGAATTGGGACAGAATTCTAATCTTAACTAGACTATAATTAATTTGAGAACGAGTGTAATAAAGTTATAAGCCATGTTAGCGTTATAGGCCTAGGCATATTGTCCTTTACGTTTCAAAATTGCAATACTTCACTTCTCTATCTTAGTATGAGATAAAAGACAATATCATGGACAAAGCTGTATCGTCCCTTACATCAGCCTTCCCTGGGTTTTTTTATCATCCCCTAGACTACACTACACACTAGACTAGAGTCCCCAAACTAGACACCGATGGCACGTGCGTCTCAAAACTACGGACAACTCATGACACATGTATCTGTCTGCACCCACCCCTCCCCCTCTATGAGATGTTGGGTGTTCTGTAAAATTAAAACGAGGCTGTCGGCAAGATTGCCAGATGAGATATCATCAAAGAGTCTAGAACTGTGATAGCAGTGCATGGACGGACGTCACACTTTGCACTTTAGAGAGTGTACCCTTGGACCTAACGTTCAAAAGAAGGGGACGTGGCACAATGAATAGAGTGCCTGACTGCCTCGCCAGTCATGCATGAGTCCCGAGAAATGTCCTTGTGTCTCCCTTCTCAGCGTGACTTTGCGACCACGTTAATGGTGGCCTCGTCGAGTTAAGGTTGACACCAGTGTATCGACGGTAATTTCGCGCCGGGCCACGCGCTGCGCGCTCCTCACAAATCACACACCCACCGTCCCGCGACGATACAGCTGGCTGCTACGCGGGACGATACAACATTAGCCATGATATAATCTATATTTTTATATAGACCTTGTCGTCAATAAAATATATATTATATATGTATATATTAATATGATATATATGGACATAGTTATATAAATGTATAAGCTACAAGGGTTAAATTTAACAGGAGGTAATAAATCTGTTTTTCGAAATTTAAACGATGAAACAAAGAACGTGAGGAATTATATTTATTTTGTATTCACTTTGTGACAGGTACTCGTCTGTCATTAGACACTCTTAAACGTCGTGTTCAGCTCGCAAAGAGATATGCCACAGAAGAGAGCGCTGGTGTTCAAAAAGCCCCGCTTTTTAAAGCTGATATTCTGTTAGCTATTCCAAATGTATTGATGTGTCCGACTCTGGAAGAGGTGCAAGCATCACTTACTAAAGCTATTCAAATCATGCTGAAGATGTCTGAGCAAATACCACAATGGGAACATCTTATTAAGCAACAGAAACAGCAGCAAAAGGTATCTTCTATTATAAACGTAACTAGTGTGAACTTTTAATTTCCCATATCCCTCATTAGTTATGACGTCAGAATAAACTACATTATTTTTCCATTTAACTATTGCCTAGATGTTATTTGAAAGTTTTAACTATTATATATACTAACATGCAATCTAATTTATTTTATTGGAGTGAGTTTATTTTTGTTTTTGTTTTTGAAGAAAAATGTGAGTAGTTACTGTAATAGTTCGAGTGTGTTTTGATTTGCTGTGAGATATTTATCGACTTTTTAGAGGTTTCTAAACATTTCTTCACAAAATATATTTTTAAAATATGGGAGTAAATTATGCATGGCATGAGTGGTTTACTTAACCATATTTTGTATTTACTATGGGAGAATTTCACAAAATAAAAAATAGCGTAACACAGACACCACAATGCGAAACGAAATGTTCTACTACACATTTCTGATTGTGGTGCAGGGGCGGGACGTACAGACATGATTTTAGATCTTCTCAGTATGACACAAGATGTTGCGTAGACTGCAGAGCTGCGCGGTCTGTCGTTGAGTTTCGGCAGCCTGGACATGCCAAGTACCTCGTGTACGTGGATTTGAACTTGGCTTCCTGTCATGGCAACATAATGAATTGTAAGCCGTTGTGTAGATGCCATAGTATGCAAAACACGACCACTGTGTTCATCAGCCGAGATGCTTATGTATATTGTTTTGGCAAGGTTATTTTATACATTAGCCTTTTAGCCACACTTAATAAATTATAGGTTTCAAATATTCATGTACAATTTGTATGGTGGTATGAAAAATGAAGCCCATTTTGTAGCTTTCTAAGGTACTTGTTTATCTTGTGAACGCAAAAATCTTATTTGCGAGTATCGATATCCCTCCCAAATTGCCTTTGACCATGTAGTTTTCGATCGTACATGTAGTTGTCGGCTTCCAAATCCCATCATTTTTCGAAATTATTAGTATGACAACAAAGTATTATTGGTTAATCCCTTAATTATTTCATTTAACCCGTTGGGGACCAGTTAAATGAAATATTTTTTGGGATGTTTCCGGGTCTGAATACGTGAGATAACTCGTAAACAAATCAGGTCTCGGCAATTTAACCCTTGAAGCGCTGATATATTTTTACACAAACCATGGAGACCAAAAGATGTTTTTTTCAATTTAAAATCCTCATAAATGTCTCTGTTAGCTCTTCCCGCTTCATTTGAAAACTATGTTATGGATCTATACACGGTCATAAATATTTTACTCTTTCAGTGCCGCGACCGACTTTAGACGTCCGATTCTGATGTTTTAAGTCGATCCCCGCGCTGTAAGGGTTAATCTGATAGTCAACGGGTTAATTAGCTATTAAATCTTTACCAACATCACATTAATTAGCTCTTAGAAGACTGTCTATCGGGACTATGAATGTGGTGTGGTATGCGCTTTTTTAATTTTGTGACGGGACGTTTGTACTATATGGCAGTCCTAGAGGACAGCGTACTTAATGGCAAGTCCGACTTAGAATATGGGTGTATATAAAATCAGATTGCGTGGCGGCACTAACATTATGCACAATATCAAACTGTACAATTCATTTTCACTTAAAACAATAATTTCTTATCTCTTTTTACACTTTGTATAGCTTAATTGCACCGCATGTCATATTAATTTATCATACAGAATGCGATCACTAATATCTATGACCAGATAATTTCGCTTCTACTATAATCGCATGCTGAAGTGCATGGTATGGAAGCGCTAGTCCATATAGATAGCAATCATTGAAGGGAAGCTAAAGCCTCCGCATGTCTGGCCATAATATTCGGGCGGATTGCCAGCGGCGTACCCTGGATCTTCCGTTCAACCATTAGTGCCAAAACGTGACGTAAAGCAACAATTTACTACAACTACTTCTACTTTAATCAGTGAGACGGTGATTGCATATACGACCAATCTTAAATAGTTATTTAATATGAATATATCGTCTTAGCCTGAAAACAATCAGATAATTGCCTCCGACTATATTCCAGAACAAGTAGCAAAAACAATTTACCCAGCAAACACAAAATATTTGTATAATATTTGTACAACGTCGGCCCAACGTCGACGTTGATCCAACATTGTACAAATGTGTACAAATGTTTTGTGTTTGCTGTGTACGTAGTTAAAAAAACACTTTATTTTGTTCAAGGTTTTAAATGTTATGATCAATAGTATTTTAAAAGTGTAAAATAAAGCCACAATTTGTTTTGTGTCACGTTAATCCTTTAACCGCTAAGTATGACTACAGTCGTTTTATTGGTGATGATACGAGTGTTTAACATCAAGATTTGCAAATGTTTGGTCACAAATTAAACAGAATTATCGATTATTTTTCATCCACTTGAAGTTGTAAGATAGATAGATGGTAGATAGACACAACTTCAAGTGGATAAAAATGTAAATTTTAATTATTAATTATTATACACATAATAAATATGTTATATGTATATTCATTATGCTCATACATACATACAAAATATTTTCCTGGTAGTTGAAGAAACGTAGAGTTGTTGTAGGTCCTACATATATATGGAAATATATGTTTCATTGTTATTTTAGAACCCAAAAGATCACAACAAATCAAAGGTTTGTGTTCCTAATGTACGTGTTATGCTTGTTAAATGCATGCACTTATATTAAATGAAGTAGTCTTACCACCTCACCAAATTTAAGTATGATATTATAGTATACGCATATATTGAGAAAAATCAAAGTTGTCTGCTTTGAATTTTTATATCCCTTTCCAGCTAAATTGGTCCTGCATTATCATTTTCAATAACAAAGATTTTTAATCACTTGCTTTCAAATAAAGCATGCATTTATTTGAATATTTTTATCCCTCAACAGTCCTGTAGAAAAAAATATGGCTTGATATTTGTGATAATTATGTTCGCATGAATGTTCTATGCGAAAGTTTGTTTTCAATTTTAATACACTGGCCAATCGCTCACAACTTACACTTGCTGGCATATGATTGTATCTTTTTTTATAAATATAAATCAATGTTTGGAAAACTAGACAGCCATCGACCATTCATACCTCCTCCCCAAACAAAATATGTAAACAAATTAATGTTAAGTTTTTATCGGAATAAATATGGATCTCCAGGCCGGTCGGTTTTCTGCATTGGGTGTGATGCGTTGCCGTGGGAAGACATTTTTCTCTAAAAAGAGCACTTAATACATTGCTAATTCCATAACAATACATATTCAACCCCATAATTTACAATGCACACATCACTATATTCATGACTTTTAGCCATTGTCTATAGCCCAGACAGACGGACAAATTGGCGCCCTAAAAATTATCACGATATGTATCCTGGAAATTAATGTGCAAAATTTAGTTAAATATTTTATAAGTCATTATAATAAGTACAGTTATAAAACAATAAGTTCTTGGTCTATATGAAGAGTAAGGGTAGTCAATATTTACTTTTAACCTGCTGAAAGGAATGCACTTTGGCAATAATCTTTCAATTAGGCCTCGCGTAAATAAACATAAATGATATTAATATTACTAAGAAGAACGACACCATATCATTATAAAAGACTAGCTAGAATTATGGTTTCGGTACAGTATAATTTGAACGCAGACTTTTTGTGTCAACACAATTTGCATTTTAGCTGGTGATATATTGCAACCACGTATTATATTGCATGTCCCTGACATTGTTTAAAATATACTAACAAAAATACTAACAAAATATTATCGATGCAATGGACATTGGGTATCATAGTATCGAGGCTCAGTTTGAAAATCATATTTAGTTCTTCACAGGCAACACAATAAAAGAAAATTTATCACATATTAACAGTGCCATTGCCCCTGCATAATTTGCTGAAGCTTAGGTGGAGTTTTGTTCGTTCGTTTGTCCGATCGTTCTTCTCATCACAATAATTCAATAACAACTGAAGCTAACAGTTCCATATAAAAGTGATAAGACCTCAAAGTATAGGTCAAGTTCAAAGATGGATGACA
The DNA here is from genome assembly GCA_964017125.1 of Flabesymbios commensalis. Lineage (NCBI taxonomy): Eukaryota > Metazoa > Annelida > Polychaeta > Terebellida > Flabelligeridae > Flabesymbios > Flabesymbios commensalis. Next base: position 50,254,112 of record OZ024907.1, on the reverse strand, counting down.
ATGACGTATTTTTCAAGGTCACAGAGGCTAACAAAGGAAAACGCTTGTCATCACTATATTTCCATTCCTGTTATTTGTATTACTTCCATATTATTACCAGTGATCCATATGATGGAACTCAAGGTCAAGCTCAAGGATGACCTATTATTCAAGGTCACAGTAGCTGATAAACGAACAAAGTTAGTCCTCATGATATTTCCACATGTACACTATGTATTGCTTCCATATTAATATCAGTGATCCATATGATGAAACTCAAAGTAAAGTTTGAGGAGGGTGCCGTTGACCTATTCTTCAAGGTCAGAGGTTGATGAAACTTGGTTCCTACAATTGTTTTTTTCTATCAAACATTGTCATCACGATATCTCAGAAAACCCAGGTCAAGAGGAGAGGAGCTATAGTAGGCCTACATAGGCCTCATGTGATGGTGGAGGCATACAATCGACGCATGTACGTCGAATCCCCCTTGTATATCGCCGTTTTATATACAATTATTTCAAGAATATAAGTGATTTTAAAAAAAATTGTGTCAATGTCATTTGTGTTAAAAGTGTACATAAAAGTGTATATCGATTAGCTCACCACTTCGCGAATAAAACATATTTTTGCACTAACGCTTTACTTACAATGACAACTAAAAAACCCCGCAGTTTTGACATACTGGTACTTAATAATAGGTGTTTGTAGTGTTCGTAATGTAATTTTACGTATTGTTTGTTGCAGCTACTGCAATGGTTTGTATGCATTTATGATGCATTATTCCAAATGTTGATAGATTTGTAATTGTCTGTTTTAATTTTCTAACGTGCTAGCTATCTGATACATGCAGCTCAAAATCAAGGCTCGTGATTTTGAAGACATTCTTTGATAGCACAATCATTCTATTGCATGTTCCGTCCCCTTATATCTGAACGTTTGTGAGGGGTGCTTTGCAAAGTGAAACTTATGACGTTTCCAAGTGGAGCAGTTTCTATTCTCTGGTCTAGCTGTGCTTTCATATTATAATACACATCCCCCTGCATACTTCTTAAGTGGGTGGTGATAAATATTTTCTTTTGTAATATATACACTGGTGCAACTTTTACTGATCTTTCAAACAAATATGTATAAAGCTGTACATATTATGTATGTGCCTGTTTAATACAGAAACACGTATAGTCATAATAATCTTTCCAACATTTGTTTTATAGAGTGATAATGTAAAGCTACTGATTTATATTTTTATTGTTGGTTCACTCTTCCTACTCACCTCTACACATTTCTTATGTGTTACTTGCAGATACATACTAATATTATAAAGATATGTGTAATAGTAATATGCATTTTAGCTACGCTTTCACGATATTTTTACAAACATTTTAAAAGTTAATTATAAAAAACATGATTCTAACGATAAAAACATTGTTTCGCAATTATTTTTTTTCAATCCATTGAAGTTAAAAAAATTTATGTATGAAGATCCAGCTTCTAGGTTTTATATTCTAAGGACTTGTCATTGTAGGAACTGGAGACGCAGGCACAGGAGGAGGATATCAAAATAAATCCAAATGCTGTAATAAAACCGCTGCACAGAATAGTATCAGAACACAAAGACATCAACAAAATTGTGATACAGCTGAATTCGATCATTTCAACAGTTCGACCTGAAGTGTTGATCCTACTGGAAACGTACAATAAATACTCCGAATTGTGGAAAACAGTATGTTGCATTTCTTATTTTAAGTACTCTTGAAGCTATTTCAGAAATGTAACTGCATTTCGTTTTAATATTTTGAACTTACTGGTATATATATTTTTTTCGTTCCAGGAACCTGCAGAAACTGTCAAAGAATTCATGAACAGCAACCCCATTATGTCCGAGTTTGATGCAAAAATCAAATATTATGATGTAAGCTGATCATTATAATTTTACAGTCCTCATATATGTAGCTGTTTTTAGCTCCCGCCGTCACCGTAGGTGAGCGAAGGGAGCTATGGATTCTACCTCCGTTTTTTTTTGGCCTCTTCTTTTGCCTATAACTTTGTGAGAAAATAAGCTAGGATAACAATTTTTGGTATGTGGGTTACTTCCAGGTGGCTAATGGACGGGTTAAAATATTTTTAATCTGAATTCAATACGCAAGGTTGCAGAGGAGAAAATGATGATGTGACGGCGTTGGGCCGTTGGGCCGTTGGGCCGTTGGGCCGTTGGGCCGTTGGGCCGTTGGGCCGTCCGTAAACAATTCGTTTCCGGAGCATATCTCTGAAAGTACTTGTCCGATTGTCTTCAAATTTTACACACAACACCCCTAGGGGGTCTAGTTGTGCCTTTTGGGGTATTTGAACTTTGACCTACTTCTGGTTCAGAACTATGACCTATTTAGACGTTTTGACGCGCACTTCGTTTCCGGAGCAGATCTCGAAAAGTACTGGGCCGATGACAGTCATATTGCACATACATGTTCTCTAAGGTCCCTAGTTGTGCCTTTTCAGGTTTTTGGACCTTGACCTTAAAGTTGACCCAGCACTTTGACCTAATTTATAACATCGGTAAATCCGACTGAAAGATTTTGCGGAATATCATGAAAACCGCTCAAGATAGCTACACCATTACTATAAAACAAATTGTGAGGTTTCAGGAGAGGATGCATCTTGAAAAATTTCAAGTCAATAAAATTAAAAATGGCCGCCTATCGGCCATTATTCACCTCGACAGGCCTGATATTGCGGAATATTATGAAAACCGCTCAAGATAGCTACACCATTAATATCAAATAAATTGTAAGGTTTCAGGAGAGGATGCATCCTGAAAAATTTGAAGTTGATAAAATTCAAAATGGCCGCCTATCAGCCATTATTCACCTCGACAGGCCTGATATTGTGGAATATCATGAAAACCGCTCAAGATATCTACACCATTACTATAAAACAAATTGTAAGGCTTCAGGAGAGGATGTATTTTGAAAAAAATCATTTTGTCAAAGTTCAAAATGGCCGCCAATCAGCCATTATTCACTTTCACATGGCCGTTATTTGATAAACCGTGCTAGATGGCTAGACCATTACTATAAAACAAAATGTGTGATTTCAGGAGAGGATGCATCTTGAAAAAATTTGACTCGATAAAATTCAAAATGGCCGCTTATCGGCCATTATTCACTTTCACATGGCCGTTATTTGGTCAACCGTGCTAGATGGCTAGACCATTACTGTAAAACGAAATGTGAGATTTCAGATGAGGATGCATCTTGAAAAAAATTGACTTGATCAAATTTAAAATGGCCGCCTTTTCGGCCATTATTCATTTTCACATGGCTGATATTTGGTAAACCGTGCTAGATGGCTAGACCATTACCTGATTACTATAAAACAAAGTGTGAGTTTTAGGGGGAGGATGCACCCTGAAAATTTTCAACTTCTGAATTCAAAATGGCCGACAATCAGCATTATTTACCTCGATAGGTCTGATATCAAGTAAGCCGTGCTAGATAGCTAGACCATTACTATAAAACAAAATGTGACGTTTCGAGAGAGGATGCCTTTTATAAACTTTCGACTCAATCGAATTCAAAATGGCCGCCTATCGTCCACTATTTACTTTCACATTGCTGATATTTGGTAAACCGTGTTAGATAGCTGGACCATTACTATAATACAAAATGTGAGATTATAAGAGAGGATGCATCTTGAAAAAAATTGACTCGATCAAATTCAAAATGGCCGCCTATCGGCCATTATTCACTTTCACATAGCCGGTTTTTAGTAACTGTACTAGATGGCTAGACCATTACTATAAAACAAAATGTGGGATTTCAGGAGAGGATGCATCTTTAAAAATTTTGACTTGATCAAATTCAAAATGGCCTCCTATCGGCCATTATTCACTTTCACATGGGCGATATTTGGTAAACCGTGCTAGATGGCTAGACCATTACTATAGAATGAAATGTGAGATTTCAGCTGAGGATGCATCTTGGAAAATTTTGACTTGATCAAATTCAAAATGGCCGCCTTTAGGCCATTATTCACTTTCACATGGCCGATATTTGGTAAACCATGCTAGATAGCTAGACGATTACTATAGAATGAAATGTGAGATTTCAGCTGAGGATGCATCTTGAAAAATTCTGACTCGATCAAATTCAAAATGGCCCCCTATCGGCCTTTATTTACTTTCACATGCCCAATATTTTGCAAACTGTGTTAGATGTTAGTCCATTACTATAAAACAAATTTGAGGTTTCGGGGGAGGATGCACCCTAAGTTTTTAACTAATTTATATCGAATTCAAAATGACCGTAAATCAGCTATTAGTTAACTCGATTGGCCTGATATCGGGTAAACCATGCCAGATAGGTAGACCATTACTGGGATACTGATTAGGATCATTAATTTCAATGGAGGTTTGCAATCTCTGACAGACTGTCTAGTTCTTATCTTACTCTTAGACTGGGCTTCTTAGACCTAGTTGTCTTGCGTCTTGATTTTTGACTAGGACTACATTAATAACCCTATACAAAATTGCTTAAATCAAATTCTAATTCGTCGCGGGAGCTCCTGGACTTATGTAGTCTTGTTTCTCAGTGTTCGGATGAATAATAATTGATTAATGTATTTTTTTTTATTATTATTGTCGTTGATGTTGCTGTTGTTGTTGCTGCTGCTGCTGCTTATGCTGCTGCAGCTGCTGCTGCTGTTGTTGTTTTTGTTTTTGTTGTTGCTGTTGTTGTATAGTTAGTATAATTATTATAATTTGTTTATTTATTTGAAGAGCCTTGAAGAAAAGATAGTAGATTTACCAGTGTCCCACAGAGCTGGCCCCATACTATTTCTCACAGAAAAATTAAAACTAGGACTTGTTACCGAAACCAAAGCATGGAAGCTGGCTTATGGTCGACATTTGAATGAAAAGAGTGCCCGTGAAATGGATGAAATATTAGAATTATTTGAAAACATGCAAAAAAGATTATCTCGGCCTGTTAAAGATCTTGATGATGTCCGTGCACACATGGCTGCTCTTGCTCAAATTAGAGAGAATGAAATACGTATAGACATGACAATTGGACCAATTGAAGAAACCTATGCAATGCTTCACAGATACAATTTATCATTCAACGATGGTAATGCAGAAAGAGTAGATCAATTGTCTTACGGGTGGAAGTTGTTGACTGCACAGGTACGTACAAATATATATTTTTAAATTATCCCAATATTAATTTGTGTGCTCTTTTGATCATCACCTCCCTTGATTCCCCGAGTTAATAAAAAATCACGTAGCAACTGCAGACCCCTTTTTTGCAGAATTTTCACCCCCTGAACGCCATCCCCTCCTTTATCAAATAGTTGTAGACGACCCTGATAAGTGTATTATTCAGGTTTTGCTTCCATTTTGTTTGTGTCCCTTCACATCTCCTGCTTAATCTTAACTTTGTTAATTAAGCCCCTGCCCCTTGAATCTATCCCCTACTTAAATTAGGAGGGATGTGAAAAACGCCAAGTCTTAGAAAATTTTATGTTATCGTATTGTAATCATGTGAGGAGCGCGCAGCGCGAGGTCCTGCGTGAAATTAACGTCGATACACTGGTCTCGACCTTAACTCGACGAGGCCGCCATTAACGTGATCGCCTAGTCACATAGTCTGTTTCTCTGAAAACCCCACACGGGAATAGCGGGGCTCGAACCCGGGACGCCCGCATGACTGGCGAGGCAGTCAGGCGCTCTGGACATTGGGCCACGTCCCCTTCTCGTGTTGTAACAGCAGTGCATTGATTTGTGTTGCCCAGACGTAAGGCACCTAGCAAACACAAAACATGTGTATAACATTTGTACAATGTTGGACCAACGTCGAAGACGTTCGCCGACGTTGTATAAATGTTGTACCAATGTTTTGTGTTAGCTGTGAAGGCATGAAGCTAGTGAGGCAATACATGAGAGGAACGAGTTTAATATCGTAACTATTGTTATATCCTGTTCCAGGATAACATAACTATGGTTTAGGTGTAAAGTTAATCAAAACCACTGCTAAAACTGATAATATTGGGCACATTTTCTTGTGAAATTCATGGAATCTATTTATATACCCTCATTTTATTATTTGTACATTAATATTTTCCTGAAGCAATGATTTTAACCATTTTCTTGTAGGTATTGCAAACTCAAAATCATCTAGTTGAAATTCAGCCGACCTTCAAATCAAATCTGCTTGACGGTGTAGAGAAATTCAAAGTAGATATGGAAGAGTTTGTCGGTGAATATGCAGACAAGTATGTAATTTATTATGAAAATAGAAACAAAATACGTTGATAAATATCGTATATATTCAATATATAGTATATTAACAAAAAATTGACATGTACAATTAAAAATCTTACAAATGACTACCATCAATTTTCTATTCACTTCCGCTCTACATCATGGTGTACGTTTTTCACGAAGCTGTTAATATTTTCTACAGGGGACCTATGATGGATGGTATTGCTCCCAGGGAGGCTTCAGATCGTCTTACTGTTTTTCAAGCTCGCTTCGATGAGCTCTGGCGTAAGTACCAGACATATTCAGGTGGAGAAGAACTTTTTGGTCTTACCGTTACTGAATATCCTGATTTACAACGCATCAGAAAGGAATTGAATCTTCTCCAGAAACTGTATGGTCTTTATAATGATGTACTAGAAAAAGTTAACAGCTATTATGACATACCCTGGGTTGATATTGATATTGAAAAAATCAATGCGGAACTTCAGGGATTCCAAGACAGGTAAGTGTGTTTCGCTGCTTCCAAGAAGTTGATAATAAAAATGTTACCAATTTTTTTAGTTTATAGGAAGAGACCTACATTTTGTATTTACTTGGTTATAATTCATTTGAGGTGCCGGAGGTTACCAAGAGCATTAAAAGAATGGCAAGCATTTATGGATTTGAAAAAGAGAATTGACGATTTTAATGAGACATGTCCCTTATTGGAGATGATGTCTAATAAAGCTATGATGGCAAGACATTGGGAACGCCTAGCTACTTTGACTGGACATATATTTGAAGTGGAGTCGGACAACTTCTTGCTTCGTAACTTAATAGAAGCGCCTCTGTTGGAAAACAAAGAGGATATTGAGGTTATTATTTTTAGAAATGTTTTCATAATTATGTAGTTTATTATATCTGATGTTGCATTATTTTTTCATAAAAACTAATACCCTGTATTTCTTTATAATTATTTTAAAATTTGGACATTCGTCTATTGTGTTGCGAAATAAAAAACACAATCGAATGTACATAATTTTTTTTTTTTATTATATTCAAAAAATATATTGAATGATTTTGATCCTGAATATGATAATTTTGTACAGGACATATGCATATCAGCTGTAAAGGAAAAAGATATAGAAGCTAAACTAAAGCAAGTGGTAAATGATTGGAGTGCACAATGCCTGGAATTTTCTCAATTCAAGACCAGAGGAGAACTTTTATTGAAAGGTCAGTTTATTTCTTAGTTCAACAAAAAGAAGATGGAAACCCCTATATTATTTTACTTACCGTATGTCTTTTGAGAACAACTTATGACTTAATTCTTTATTTTACTTTCTATCGATTGTACTATCTAAAATGTATCACACTGTCATTAAAAAATTGTGATTGATGGTTTCTTCTTGTTTTCTAATTATTTCCTCTTTTATTTGAATCATTATTTTACTTTGATGTATAGGAGACACAACAACAGACATCGTGACGCTAATGGAGGACAGCTTGATGGTGCTAGCTGGTCTCATGAGCAATCGTTACAATGCACCTTTTAAACCAAAAATTCAAGAATGGGTGCAAAAATTGACAGGCACAACAGAAATTATAGAGAACTGGCTATTGGTTCAAAACTTGTGGATATACCTAGAGGCTGTCTTTGTCGGTGGTGATATTGCTAAGCAACTTCCTCAAGAGGCAAAACGATTCAGGTAACCAATTATTTTACTGTTTTAATTTTTACCCCGATCTTCTAACATTAATAAAAAAGTATATGAATTTATCGTTAACTGCAATTTTTTTTGTTTACACAGTAATATTGACAAATCGTGGATGAAAATCATGCAGCGAGCACATGAAAACAACAATGTTGTCTCATGCTGCATGGGGGATGACACCCTCAGTCAATTGTTGCCACATCTTTTGGAACAACTAGAGATCTGTCAGAAGTCCCTGACAGGCTACCTGGAGAAGAAAAGATTGCTCTTCCCACGCTTTTTCTTTGTGTCCGATCCAGCCCTACTCGAGATTTTGGGACAGGCCAGTGATTCTCATACCATCCAGGTTTGTTGGAAGAGATACATTAACATAAATTCATACATGAACATTCCAATTTTTATATAAATTATAATGGTGTCGGAGAAAATGACCACTTTTTTGTCAACTAGTATCTGGAAAAACCCAGGGAGCGATGTGACGTGGCTAAACTTAGTTTGTAATGTTATTCAATGACCAAACTCAATACTAGATGTGTCTACTTTATTTATTAAGCATACCCGATACTATCCGTATGCTTATGGTCTTTACCATTTTCCCGGCTCCGCCACGGGCTTATCTACAATTTAGCTCTCACTAAAAAGTTAACTGATGAATTTTGTTTATTTATCACAGATATGACCTATATGCCTGGGCAAATTCTTTTATGTATTTTTGGGGCATCGGGCATGAACGGCCATTTTCCGAGATGGCCGCCCCGAAACCTTGTGGGTGCGATATCTTATGAACCGTTCGTTGGATGGATCGCATTCAAATTTGATAGGGTGGTTTTCTGGATATTTCTGATGATCTGATTAACTTCTGGGAAAAACTCTTTAAAAAAATTGGCTGACGGGAGATTATTCTAAAAAAAAAAGCATGGTGGGGGGGGGGGGTAATTTTTTTACTTACATTGTTATTGTGTTTAAGTTCCAATACGTTTTTTTAGTGGTGGTAGGCCTACACAATGGTAGATATGACCTATATGCCTGGGCAAATTCTTTTATATATTTTTGGGGCATCGGGCATGAACGGCCATTTTCCGAGATGGCCGCCCCGAAACCTTGTGGGTGCGATATCTTATGAACCGTTCGTTGGATGGATCGCATTCAAATTTGATAGGGTGGTTTTCTGGATATTTCTGATGATCTGATTAACTTCTGGGAAAAAACTCTTTAAAGAAAATGGCTGACGGGAGATTATTCTAAAAAAAAGCATGGTGGGGGGGGGGGGGGTGGGTAATTTTTTTACTTACATTGTTATTGTGTTTAAGTTCCAATACGTTTTTTTAGTGGTGGTAGGCCTACACAATGGTAGATGTTTTTGATCGACTGCCCTCGGAAAATTTACTTATTTTAAAAATGTCTTTTATAAATATACTGGAACTATAGCATAATTTTGTACTGAAACTATATCACGATTGTGTTTTTATAAATAAAAAACAGTCATACAATGTTTGTTTTAGAACAAAAAACTTTGACATGATTGTGTACATGTACTATCTACTCGATCCTGTGCACAATCAGTTCTAAACTATTATATTTGACATAGTACTGTGCCTTCTTACCTCTGATTTTAATTCTCGCGTAATCGGCATTATTGTGGCCTGGTGTGCGTCTCTGGCGATGATTCCCCTCCTGGCTATCTCGTCTGTTAATTCTATCATTTCACACATCAAGCTTCTCCTTTACAGAGCTGGTTGTCCTCTCAGTTATGATGTCTGTTATTATGTGGAACAATTTACATTTTCGGGGATAAATGTGGATGGGACAGAGGCCATATTAACTTCACATGGGCACTCCTGACACCTCTTGTGAAATTACACCGTTATTACGAGACTCTGCGAGATATGGTTGGAGCTGTCAGTCATCCGTTATATGGTTGAGCTCTCGAAGGGGGGGGGGGGGAGTGAAGCGAAGTGGCATTTCGACCAATCAGCGTGTACACCCTCTTGTCAATCATACAGTGTATGGGGTCTATTGAAATGTTGCAGTTTGTACAATGGACATTCATGTTGGGCAGCGTCGCAGACTGTTTATCAATATAGGGTCAACGACTGTTGTACCAGATACATAGATACGTTCACCCGATGGTGTTTCAATGCTGTGTAGAGGTCGCTGCCAGATCGTTATAAATGTTGGTAGGCCTACAGCCTCATAAAGCTGCGTTTACAATATGAGCGATGCGACAGCTTGCCTGTTAGAGGTAAAGTTTGCAACGCCACAGATGTGCACGTCTTTTATTCCCTGATCCTCGTTTACTGTAGGCCGGCCTACACTGTATTCACCCAACATAATACGTTGACCCAATGCTGGTCTCATGTTGGGTCATCGTAGCAGACGGCAGACAGCATCAAACTTTGCGTTAATTTCAAGATGAAATTTATTTCAAGATGAAATTAACACAATGTAAGGTGCATTTTGTAATTTGGTATGGTGGAAATTTAATAATTAAATGTATCTTGTCACATTTCATTTGGTAATTGCACTTTACCGAATGAAAGTGCAATTGGTGTGATGCAATGTCCATCGTACAACAGTGATATGTCATGTCGGATATTGAAATTGTAATAGGTGCGATGCAATGTCGGTTGTACAACTGTAATGTCTGATTTAGCATCTAGTTGTCATTTTGGCCATTATATCGTTCCATACAATAAGGCTTCTACATAATTATACGACTGCTTTTCTAAAATGTTGACTGCCGTGTATTTCCTAATACTACTTCTCGAGGCGCATTGTTAAATCGAAATTGTGGACTAAATAAGTTGCTGTGCTTAAGCGGTACCACTGTAGTTGCTGGTGATAGCGTCACATCGACGTTTATGCTTGAATTTATGCTTGAATACAAGCATGCTAGACAGATTATCACTACACAAAATACAATTTTTACTATATATTGTTATATAATCTTATTCATATATAGCCTGTAATATTTTCAGGATAATAGTTTTCAAAGCACCGGACCATAGACATCATAAACTAAGTCGGTTATCTGAATAATTTTCCGAGATATCTTCATTTATGTATGTTTAAAAACGGTTTTATACATAAGGCGTCGGCTGTGCGTCGTGTATGTGTGACTGGGGGCTGTTTGTTGAATGCATAGTTCCACATTGGCGAGCGCCCATTAGTAAATGCTCATAACACCTAATTTATACCTTTAGCCGGCCTTTTAGTTTAAAGAAAAAAGGTCTGCTATTGCAATTGAAGTTCGGCGTCGTCGGCTTTGGTCTCGGCGTCGGCAACGGTGTTGATATTCATTTGTTGGCGCGATCTCTTGCCATGTTTTTTATGTATCCTGTTCAAATATGTTCTGCATGCTGATAATAACCAGTTCTCGAATAATTTCATAAATGACTGAAAAATATCAAAGTGACCGAATTATCGGGCAAAATGAGTTATCACACATTTACGTCGTCAATTTTACAAGTTCAATAATTGCGGTGGGCTATTGTTTTTTTTTAAATAGTATACAAATATTAATTTGCTTTGTATTATTTGTTTTGCAGAATCACTTGCTGAGTGTATTTGATAACACTCGTACTGTCACGTTTGACGAGAAAATATATGACAAAATCCTTTCTATCAACTCACAAGAAGGTGAAACTGTGCAGCTGGAGGAACCTGTTATGACCACAGTATGTTTTAGTTTTACCATCACTTAATCCCGTCCGCAGAGATAATTTATGGTAGCCTAATATTTGGAAAAAAAATTGCAGACTTGTAAGTTGCTTATAAAGGGTAGTCAACATTATACATCCCTCAGATTGTGAACTTGTACTTTCGATATTAAAATTATATTATTACTCCATCCTGCAAGTACCAGTAACAATTGTAATAAATTTGGCACAATTTAATGAAACAATAATATCTTTGTTATACTTTTTATTTAGCTGAAATGATACTGTATGCTATATAAATTTGAGGTGAATTTTCTGTCCCTTTTCAACACTGCAAGTCTGGGGTAACATAACATGAATTTGCATGTATAGCATATTTATTAAACGGGGGAACTCGGTTATAGACAGTATTTATTCACTTCAAATTGTTCAACATCAGCATGTTAGATCGCTGAACGTGTTAAAATTCTGAAGTGAGATAATTATGAATGGTTTACTATGCACGAAGTTTTGCACGCCATAAAGCACTTTCAAAAATGACTTAGATTGAACTATGTCATTTACGGGCAAACACGAGACGTTGAACAAATAATATTTTAACATTGGTCCACCGTCTGCGACGTTGAACCGACATTAAAATAACATTAATTCAACATTTGTGTCTGCTGGGTTAATAGTGCATCACAATTCTGTACATCATACATGCCAGCTGTGATGCTAAAAAAGTATTATGCTATTTTCTGTCCTATATATTTCTATATTGTTTATACTAATTATTATGTTATATTATCTATCTATCCATGTTTATATATCTACATATATATGTACATATATAATATATGTTTATTTACGAGCATGTCAGCATTGAGGTTTTATTTACATGTTAATGTTAATTAATAGCGATCATGCTTTGTTTGAATATGATCATAGGAAAGCATTTATACGATAACGAACAGTAAATGTTATTATATTGTGTTTTTGATTTTTTTCGACATGTGAATGCTTCTCATCTGTAATATATAAAACTCGCTTGGATTTACTTGGAATGATACTTTTTCGAAATGCGTTTCTTTATTTTATCCCCCCTCTACCACTTTACTCTGATATATTTATCCATATGAGATAATCAACACTAAATATGTCCTTGTTATCTTAAGGAGGGAGTGGGAGGTGTTGAAGAACAATACTGCGCCAAAAATAATCTTCTAAAATAAAAAATAATATATAGTTCTTACTCGGCATGATGTTAGATAAATGAATGTAAGCTGATTCTTATCTATGTTCAAGTAGCAATGAAACTTTTTCACATGGTGAAACGAAGTACACAGAGTTTGATCAACGGATGATCCATCTTTTTTTAACACTGACTAACCATGACATCAGACAAGCTATCAATTAACATTTTGAAAAATAATATAATGTTTTATGGGAGTGTTTGGTGAGGAAGCAGTGATGCCACTTATTTTTACGTGGATTATTTTGCAGACATGCTCTGGTTCATATTTTTAGTAGTTGATTAAATTCTTCATAGTCAAGCAAGTTTATATGAACATTGGTAAAAATTTGTGTAAAAACATTTACTGTATATTAAATGAGTAAATTGTCTAAAATGCCAAAAATGAGCGGTATCATAAACAATTATAAATGTGATAATTGCAATTTTTCATTCAAGATCTGACAAATTTACACTGCGTTGCTTGTTGTTTATTAAATAGGGAAATGTTGAAAATTGGCTGGCAGAACTGTTAAAGATGACAAGGCAGTCTGTGCATGGCATTATACGTACAGCTGCCATCACTATCTTGGACCCGGCCTTCAAGCTGCTGGAATTTGAAAATATGTTTCCAGCTCAGGTAATAATATTCTTCTGCTGCAGAATTATATATAAATGTGTTAGTCTTTTGATTAGCTTTCCTTATTTCCATTAAAATGTATGATTTCATATAGAGGTGATATTTTCAACACATGCATACTTTCCAATAGGTTGGATTACTGGGACTGCAAATGATCTGGACAAGAGAAGCTGAGATTGCTTTACAGAATGCTCGAGTGGACAAGAAGATAATGCAACAAACTAATGTCAGATTTCAAGATATTCTAAATTCTCTGATCGACATGACCACGCAAGAATTAACGAAAATTGAAAGAACAAAATTCGAAACACTTATCACAATACATGTGCATCAGAAGGATATTTTTGATGACTTGGTAAGGTGTACATGTAGTATACATTAAATGCCTATATATTATAGGCTTATTCATTTTTTTGCCTTAATAATTTAATAAATATACAATTTTATCCGACTGCCTGAATACAATTTATAAATATATAGTTATTGTGAGTATAATTGAATTCTAAAATATTTCTTAGTTAAATGAGTTGACAGCCATACAATTCGTTTTACATGGTATATTTGTGGCATGCAATAACCATAGACATCTTTCTTTTCGATTTCAGGTGAAAATGCATATCAAGTCACCAAATGATTTTGAGTGGCTCAAACAATCACGTTTCTATTTCAAAGATGATGAAGATCAATGTATTGTAGCTATCACAGATGTCAATTTCTCCTATCAAAATGAATTTCTTGGTTGTACAGAGCGTCTCGTCATTACCCCCCTTACTGACAGGTACATGGAATATAAACATGCAAAATATTAATCATCCGTTTTATTCACGCTCCTCCACATCAATTCAATAGTGTTTTTTAAGTGACAATTATCCTGAGATCGATATTCTCAAACATGCAGGTTCTGTGGATTGATCTTAAGGTTATGTTTATCCAAGCTTTCTCTTAATTTTTCTAATACAAATTAAAAACAATATATATAAAATCAATCGTCAGAGTCTTAGTGGGCTGGGGCCCGGGCTCCTAACAAGTTACACCTAACTAACATAACTGATAATATACACCAACTGATATGTTAGCACGAGAAAGAGCTAACAGAGAAAGAGCTAACACTGCGTTACCTTTTCAGATGTTACATTACACTAGCTCAGGCTCTGGGAATGGCACTTGGTGGCGCTCCCGCAGGCCCTGCTGGTACTGGTAAAACAGAATCAGTGAAGGACATGGGACGTTGTCTGGGAAAATACGTAGTGGTATTCAACTGTTCTGATCAGATGGATTTCAGAGGCCTTGGACGTATCTACAAAGGTTTGTAATATTTGTTTAATGCAAGAGTTAATGCTTGGTGTAAAGTACACAATTAAAAAGGAAATACCATAGAGGACCTAATTGTTTTAATTGTGGCAGCACTTAAACATGAAGCGAAACCCTGAACTTTCGTTTTAAGGTATTGGAAAAATGTTCCTAAAATTGAAAAAATATATGAAGCCGAAATTTTTACGGACAAAAACATGTTTTATCCAGTTTTTTTTCAAGGAGAAAGTAAATTTGTTAGATCGAAGACATATCCCCAGTTGCCATAGAGCATAAGCTATTAACCTGAACTATACACCCTTTACAAATGCTAGGTGTTATATCAACATTAAAAGTGGGTAAAGAAGTAAGATGATAATGCTAGGCCTATTTACGAGGTCTAACACTGTAGCCTTCAAATATCTGTATGTATTTATATAAAGGTAAAGGTGCAGGTTTTTTCTAGTCTGATATCAAGTCTGAAGACTTATCATCGGACTTTACATTTTACCCCCTGGTCACTGGACCTGTTCATTCATGTGCCATTTCAACTCCCCGGGGAACATACAGTCTTGCAGCCGTTTCGGCGCATTGAACTTATCGTACACATAGCCATCTCTGTCCTACCGAGACTCATTTTCACCTGAGTCAAGTGAAGCATTTGAGGGTGAAGTGTCTTGCCCAAGGACACGCCATCTTAACAATGTCCCAAGATTGAGAGGGGAGAAACATGGTATTTCTCCGAAAATCCTGCACCAAGCGGGATTCGAAACCGCGCGGCAGGCACCGACATCGGCAGAGCGCCACGCTCTAACCATTGCGCCATGTCCCTCTCTATATAAGATATATATAAATATATTTATGATTGCGTTTATAAAGGACACTTACATTTAAAGTGTTATTTTCCGCTATCAATGTTTGGAATAATTTCCGCCAACCCAACAAGCTGTAGACCGATATTGTGTCCGTGTAGTTCACCAATACACTTTTAATGCTGGGAAATCACGTAACCATGATCCACTTAGCTAACTGCTTTTTTATGTGGGGAGGGGCCATTGAAGTGTGAGGAGCGCGTGTCTTTATCCCCACGCGCCCCACCCAGTATGCTGGAGTCACCTGTCAATCAAGTTGAAGGGCGGTTTTAGGTCGTCAACTAATCACTGACAGATGTACCGCCTACTACACGGCTGTAGATGGGTCAGCCCAAAAACAGGTCATCAGTGACATAAAAGGAAGCGGCTAGATCGCCTGGGTATTCACATGCCTCTCACACCTATTACATGCTAGGGAAAATATAAGGCATTGTGTTTATAATTTAATAAAATAGTAACTGATTTACAATTTATTGAATTCAAAGTAATGATCCATAGGGTTCCTAATATATATTTCTTAAATTCTCATTTGAAGAGATCGAAGAACAAAATATTTGTGTGTTCTGAATAATATCGTCATGTGGAAACACTCCCGTGTTTATATTGTGCGAGTGAGTTGACTACCATGTCGGTAAACTTACAGAAATATATGTTCAATACACTAATTTATTACGAAAATATTGAAATAATGTTCTGTGATTTCCATGTATTTTATAGAATTTTTATATTAAGCTGACCCAGCTGTGAACGCTTTATCAATGCCATACTGGCTACTTTATTTTAAAATTGGGCGTAACTGGAAGGATGATCACTGCCAGTGCCGCTGGGCGATAACCTTTTTCACTATGGGATCATGCATTTAACGATGCCAATTTCATTTCGAATTAAAACCGCGGCTAGGATTATTTTAATTTTTCTGGTATATTGATTCAAACACAGCTATATTGCTACACACTTGAAGATTTAATGTATTTCTGGTATACAGGCCTAGCACAATCTGGATCCTGGGGATGTTTCGATGAATTCAATCGTATTGACTTACCTGTGTTGTCTGTGGCTGCTCAGCAAATTGCTATTGTGCTGGCTTGCAAAAAGGAGCGGAAAACACAATTTATATTTACTGATGGAGATAATGTCGACCTTGACCCTGAATTTGGACTGTTCTTAACCATGGTAAGGTTATAGATAAATATGTATTATGATATATATATTGATAATTATAATGTCGATAGAAAAATAAATATACGCAGCAGTCGTAAAATACACACAGACAGATATTTTATTGACACAGTAAAAATGTAATTTCTGAATTTTTCGTCACAAACATAATATGTACGTACAGGGTTTGTGTGTCAAATTGCATATTATTTATACAATGTGTACATGATAACGACCTGGCGGCATTTCCGTGTGTAGAAAGTACATATATGGTGTATATTATTTAATTAATAATAATATAAAGATATGGTGATAGTGTTCTAATCAGTAGCAGCGACTGCCGCCGTCCTGGAATCGACCAAGACTACATTTAATGCTTTATTACAGAACCCTGGATATGCTGGGCGTCAAGAGCTACCTGAAAACCTAAAGATCAATTTCCGTACAGTGGCTATGATGGTACCTGACAGAGCCATTATTATACGAGTGAAACTTGCCTCCTGTGGGTTTCAAATGAACGTGGTACTGTCAAAGAAATTCTACACTTTGTACAAACTCTGTGAAGAGCAGCTGAGCAAACAGGTCTGGTTCGATTTTATTTATCTGTGTCAAAATGTATATTCATTGATAAACAGCATTGAGTCAATACGCCATTTCTATGTTTGAAATATTATTTTGACATGTTTTAGGTGCACTACGATTTTGGTCTGCGTAACATTTTATCTGTGCTGCGTACATTGGGGGCTGTGAAAAGAGCTAACCCAGACGACAGTGAACCCACAATTGTCATGCGTGGTCTGCGTGACATGAATTTGTCTAAGCTTGTTGATGAAGATGAACCGCTGTTCATGTCACTGATTGATGACTTGTTTCCGGGGATGACTTTAGATAAAGCAGGTTATCCTGACATAGAAGCCGCCATTGAGCACCAGGTAATAAAACCTAGCGGGATTACAATTAGGGACATTGTTGTGAATTCCTGACATGCTTCATACCACACGTTAAAATTAAGTAGTAGTCTACTAATTTTACCAGTATTATTACAACTAATCATTCAACCCTTTCA
Source organism: Flabesymbios commensalis (assembly GCA_964017125.1). NCBI lineage: Eukaryota > Metazoa > Annelida > Polychaeta > Terebellida > Flabelligeridae > Flabesymbios > Flabesymbios commensalis. The sequence continues at coordinate 50,236,288 of OZ024907.1, read as the reverse complement.
ATCCTGAATTTACCGTTGTCATCTTCATCCACTACAAGCCGTGAATTGCTGCCGACTTGTAGTGGATGAAGATGATTTGATGCGTTTTAAAAATTGAAGAAAATTGCCATGTATTGGTAAGCCAATTTCATGGAAATTTTGGTTTTAAAACCCTTGATTGTAGGAAAATTAAGTCTGTTTTCAGGGATGTAAAATGATGCTCTAATGCATCGTGGAGGCCTTGAGGGTTTTAATGTCCCGCTGCATGATGTATATTATATTTATTGAGCTTACCCTTGTCCTGCTAGGCCCGTATGTATGCGGCAACTTTCAAACCTACTAAAACACCACGGAAACTGATAAAATATTTTGTGGTAAATGCTCCTCAGTCAATCAATTTTGGTAGAAGTTTATTTCTATTCAATAGAAACATTTTCCTAATTCGGAGCTGGAAGTTGTGAGGCCTAAAATGACTAAAATGCTAACAATCAATTCAGCAGCACAAGTGCTGTGTATCAAATGGTTTGATATTCACAAAGTGGATAAGACATACATGCATTAATTAAGACATACACTGATTCTCTTAAGGTTGAAGAGTTTGGCCTAGTTCACCATGATCCATGGATACTTAAGCTGATCCAGCTATTTGAAACACAACGTGTACGTCACGGTATGATGACACTGGGACCAAGTGGTGCTGGAAAAACCAAGTGCATCAATGTACTGATGAAAGCTATGACAGACTGTGGTGAGCCACACAAAGAGATGAGAATGAATCCTAAAGCTATTACAGCTCCACAGATGTTCGGACGCCTTGATGTTGCCACTAATGACTGGACTGATGGAATATTCTCTACTTTATGGCGGAGAACTCATAAAACAAAAAAGGTAGTCTAATTTATTTCTTTGTCTTCAATATTATTATTATATTTTCCAATAATCACCGACCACGAAATAAAACATATAACTGCCTGTACGCCTCCACTGAATGCCATGTTGGAAATCGATCCATCGTCACACTAAAAAATAACTAGTATTCTGTTTCAGAAACCGATTTGTTTCTGGTCATTTTTTATTTATATCATTTAAGTTTTGCGCTGCTTTCGTTCATTGGATTTGTGAATTATTCTAATTATTGCCCTCTCTGGCAAGCATGCCGGAAGCAAATTTAAAAGCACCATCCTCTTTGCCCCAAAATATCACCGCTAAAGTGCCTGAAGATTTTGATGGAATATTAATAAAGGTTCCTGCTTGCATTATTTTATATACAAAATTACCTCGTCATCATTTGGTTGTATGTAATTCATTGTAAATGTTTATTTTACCATTTAGGGAGACCATGTCTGGTTACTATTGGATGGTCCTGTGGATGCCATTTGGATTGAGAATCTTAATTCTGTACTGGACGACAATAAAACACTAACACTTGCTAATGGTGATCGTATCCCAATGGCTCCCAATTGCAAAATCGTATTTGAAGTGCACAATATTGATAATGCCTCTCCAGCCACTGTGTCTAGAAACGGCATGGTTTTTATGAGCAGCTCGATAATGAATTGGTGTCCCATCCTCAAAGGTAATTATATTTATATAGGTTACATTTTTAAAATCAGTTTGGGTAAGTAGGTATCCTGATGAATCTATATTATGTTGTGATGTTTGCAGGTTGGCTGAAAAACAGACCCGCTAATCAAGAGACTGTCATCCTTGAGACTTTTGAGACTGTTTGGGAGATTGTGTTTAGATATGTCGTCCAGACTTTAAATGCAAAGATGCAGGTAATTACTTTTCAAACGATTTGTTGTGGCCTAGGTCTCATCTTTAAGCGGAACTGTTTTTCTTTCATTTGTCTATATACTTACTGGATATCATTATATATAGCATCATCTATTTAAGAACAGTAGGCAATTAAGCCACACAACAAACAAAGTAATTTACTGTTCTATATTGTAATGTAAATAAAAGTTATTATTATAAAGATTAACTCTTCTGTATAATATACATTAAATGCTGTTAATATTATTTTGTAGATATTGGAATGCATGTACGTCTCCCAGGCGCTTGATTTGCTGGAGGGACTCATACCAATGGGTGATGAAGCCAGGGATATGAATGCCAAACACCTGCGAAAGCTCATAGTCTTTGCTATAATGTGGTCTCTAGGTGCAATCCTGGAGCTGGAAGACAGAAAAAAGGTTAACAAAATATTATTATCTTTCAAAACGAAATTGTTTCTTAGAGAGGGACGTGGCGCAATCGTTAGAGCGTGGTGCTTTCCCAATGAAGAAAAAATATCATGTTCCTCCCCTCTCAATATTGGGACATCGCTTCGATGTTGTGTCATTGGGATATGTAATCTACCTTTACATGTTTCACTTGACTCGGGTGTAAATGAGTACCCGGTAATACAGAGATGACTATGTGTACGGCTGCATAACTGTATGCTCTATATACCTCTTTGAACTATTGTTACGTCATATTCAACCCACCCAGGCCATTGTCACAGTTAAAAACACTCAGTCACTGATGTCACTCGCTCACACCTCTGACGCAATGCCTGATAATAACCAGTGTACATAGTGGTAATAACTGGCGATGTTTACATACTTAACTGATTCTGTTTATACCCTTAATTGGGGAGGGTGAGTAGGTGTTGGAAACACCTAATTAGGTGCCCGGCATGCATGGTAAGGTGCCCCTAATGATAGGTGGCGCCATGCCATTTCTAAAGCCTAGATGAAACACTGCACCTTAACTCCTAATATGCTTCAAACATCGAATATGTGTACGTAATAAAATAATAAAATTAACCTGAAAACTGAATAGTGGGTAGATTTCCATGTATGTGAATCATTTGCTCGTCTTATTACAGCTGGAAGTTTACGTGTCGACTACTGAGGAAGTCAAGTCACTACCACTGCCAGTAACAAAGGGTGATGACACCATATTTGAGTATGTTGTGAATGATGCTGGCGAATGGGAACACTGGGAGGAGAGAGTAAGCTAATCCTTTTTTATCCCAATTATTTTCATATTTAAATTTATTTGTCATTTAATTTAATTACTTAATTTCATTGAACCACTGTTGATACTGATAACTTATTTTCTACTAATGTGTGATTTCAGGTTCCAGAGTATATATATCCTTCAGACTCTGTGCCAGATTACCTATCAATTCTTGTTCCCAACGTTGACAACACACGTATGGACTTTCTCATCCATACCGTAGCAAAGCAGGGCAAAGGCGTCCTTTTGATAGGAGAACAGGTTACAAAATTATTTACACATTGTTACATTTTAGGTACATTACCAGTTAACCCCGGGTCAATTAGGTTTATGGTTAATGGTTATGTTACACTTGGTCGGATAAACCAACGGACAAGTAACAAACCGCAATCCTTTGATGTTCATCACTTTTGGTGTTCGTTTCATGTTCTGTTGTTGTTCGATCAATACGCTTCATCTTCGGTGCTGTTTATTAGGTACCATCAGAAATTCATTTTGTCCCGTAAATGTCCTGAATGTGTTGTTATTCTACCATATTACATCCTGTGTATCTTTGGTGGCGTTATCCGGCCAAGTATGACTGCTTCATAATGTGCCTGCGGTAAAATCGTCATGCTTTTATAACTATTGTTTTGCAAACAATTATTGACCAACATACATGTGTAGACTAGCAGCTTTTTTCCACCTTAGCCTTTTTATTGACCACTCGTTTGTCATTTTAAAATGTTTATATTTACATTGTGTCACTATAGATACACTGAATTTTTTGGATGGTGTTTTTTCATTAAAATAGTGGTCGGCCATTCTCGACAGTGTCCACCAAATTTGTTGTGTCCACCACGTTAACTATTCATACATTATCGATATTTGGTGTAGGGTCCACATGCAATAGCTGCACCAACTTGTCGGCAATTTGTGCAGGCAAACAGAGGTCAATCACAATTAAATACTAGTAGTTGAAAAGTATGGGAACCCCTACATGGGCATCCAATAGCATATTTACTTTTGACCTTGAGTGAACTGAAGTGTTCAGACGCAGATTAAAGGGACTGGCCCAGGCTAAATCATCAAATTATCGGTGATTTTATTTTGGCTAGATATAGAGACAAAATTCCTGATTTCTAATTATTGACAACCATGTTGGAAATACGGGAATTTCGTCTCTATATCTAATCTAACTGGTGAATGCGCAGCAGAAAAATTTAAAAACTTTTGCAGTTCTAGTCTATGAACATGTTTACATGATATGGTCATATTAAGAAGCCAAAATAAAATCATCGATTTTTTGATGATTTTAGCCTGGGCCAGTCCCTTTAATCTGCGTCTGAACACTTCAGTTCGCTCCAGGTCAAAAGTAAATATGCTTTATTCTCCCAATTTAAAATGTGCTATTAAATTTTGAGTTCACTAAAATATTGTTGACAAGCCATAAAGCCACAATGTCAATATATAGGCCCTATATATGAGACTCAGGGCATTGCACTGTAGTCACGACGCTCTATATATCCTAGCTGGGACGTTTTGACTCTTCAGTGCTCAGTGTAACTGTGCCGAGAAACTGCATTTCCAGGCCACAATTTAACTGCGTCACATAGCCCCGCGGAACATAGCCTCGGCCTCACTGCCATCACGCCCACAATATGCATTGGTGGCCGTAGTATGTAGATGGCAGCCGAGTTTCATAGACTTTGTATTCGCCGGCAATAGCTCTTCCTTGTTAACCGGCTTCACGTCTGATACATGGTCAACAAGCTGTGATGTTTGGGATTGAAGGCGTGGTATTTATGGATTTTACTCCTAGAATGTCATTTTACCTCTTTGCGCGCTACACAAAAGAACGCGTTTTTCCCGCACAATTGTAGGCAAAAACATATATGATTTATCCTTTATTTATTTCCAGATTTATATCATGTAGAGCTCTCTTTCCCAGGGAATGTTTTTTCGGATCGCAACAGAAGCCAATTTCAACTACATTCAGAATTATGTGCATGTTATTTTATGCCTCCGCGGCGAGGGAGCGAAGGCATTATGTTCTCGGGTTGTCTGTCCGTCCTGATGTCTGGCTGTCCGTCCGTCCGGTCTTGAACGCCTGCCGTACGCCGCCACCTTTTTGAGCTACGCCAATATGGTCCAACAGATTTAATTCATAATTTTTACAAACATTCAACCCTCCGGCAAAAGTTTTTTACCAAAGGTCAAGGTCATAGGTCAAGGTAAAGATTCAAAAAAAAGGTTTGTTAATGCGATAACTTGGGAAAATAATTATTGCATCTCTCCAAATTTTTATGTAAAGTTACTGAGTATGGAGATGACCTGATTAGATTTTCAGCTTTCCACCGATAATCAAAATGGCCGCCAGCTGGCGACTAAATTTTTTTTTCGACTCAAATGTTTTTTTTACAATTCCCACTAATGGGTCTCATGTGATGGCGGAGGCATACAATTGACGCATGTGCGGCAAATTTCCCTTCTAGTTTACACATAATCCCGTACACTATATCTAGTTGTAGGCCTGTATTATGTATCAACTGCCATAAAATTGTCATTTTTTTAATTTTAACCATGTAAGCTGTGAAATGCTACCGCTATATTCTCACCTAATTGTGTGCTATATGAAATTGAGCTGCAAACGTCGTGATTTTAATTAATGAAAAGAGAGAATTTTTTATTGAGTTAATTAATACTAGTATATGTCCTATGATGAATATGTGTCTTAGCAGGTAGCGGGTTTAATGTGCCAAGTGGTTGTCTCCTATGGCGACACCATGCTACAATGTTAATGCAATTTGATAGGTATTGAACAATCTTGAACAATCCATAGCATTGAATTTTAAAAAACGGTACTGTTTAGTACGAGTCAAATAAAGGTACTATTGTGTTACAGGGCTCTGCAAAGACTGTCATTATCCAGGGCTACTGTAACAAGTACAACCCGGAGAGTCATGTATTCAAAAGCTTCAACTTCTCCAGCGCCTCTATACCATACATGTTCCAGGTATATTTTTTCCAAAAGAACGGACCATACTGTTACATATTTCAACATATAGACTATAAAACAAATAACCTATTTTTTTAATAACATGATTGGTTTTGGGAAATATAAACGGAGAAAGTCAGTTTTAGAAAATAACGATTTTTATATCATTTGAAGCATTGTTAGCAATTTTCTTTTCTTTAGTATTTGTCGATAATATGATGGAAAATATCAAGTAATAGTTTATCATTTTAAACTATCAAATCTATCATATGAAAAAATTCATATTGAAGTCAAAATGTTCCCAATTTTCAGCGCACCATCGAAAGTTATGTTGACAAAAGAATGGGCACAACATACGGACCACCTGCTGGGAAAAAAATGACTGTATTTGTTGATGACATCAACATGCCCATTATCAACGAGTGGGGAGATCAGGTAAGCAAACAAAATTATTCTACTATTTTTTTTGATTCAGTACTTGTTGGTTATTATTTATAGATATGAAATCTTACAATTGCTAATTTACAGGTCACAAATGAAATCACCCGTCAAATGATGGAGGCGAAAGGCTTCTACAATCTGGAGAAACCTGGAGAATTCACCAATATTGCAGATACACAGGTGCTTTGCGATTGACCTTTAGTACAATTTGATCTATCCTTAACAAAATCAAAAGTTTTTATGTGCCTAAATCATACGGTTTCCAAAGCTCACAGCTGTGGCAATACGAATCAGAGCATTTCTGCTCATCACAGCAAGGGTGAGAAGACTAATATGACGTTTTCAAATGTCCTGTAAATTAATGTCCAGATACAAAATCTTTTATTTTTGAAAGACAGACTCCTCTAACTGTAATACTACTGAAGAGGCTCCATGAAGTTATTTTATGGTCAAGTTATTTGAAAAATGCATTAACATTTTGAAAGAATTTATAGTGTGTCTGTTGAAAGAGAGAATCTGATATGATGCAATTGCTAATCTAAAATGTTGTGTATAGTTGATGGGAGCTATGATACATCCTGGAGGTGGCAGAAATGACATTCCACAGCGTCTGAAGCGACATTTCAGCATCTTTAACTGCACATTACCAGCAAATGCTTCCATTGATAAAATCTTCAGAACAATAGGATGTGGATACTTCATTCCTGTGAGTTCAACATAATGTGTTGAAAATATTATTTTAAAATATGATTATTATTTTTCCAGCACAAAATCAGTTAAGTTTAATAACACTTTGCTATGTATGTGGTATAGGACCGGGGTTTTAATGAAGATGTCTGCCAAGTGGTCGAGTCTCTTGTTATTGCAACACGCAAGCTGTGGCAACGTACCAAGTTGAAGATGCTTCCCACTCCTGCTAAATTCCACTATGTCTTCAATTTGAGAGATCTGAGCAGAATATGGCAGGTAATTGTGTAGGCCTATGACATGTTTTTCTTTCAGTAGTGAAATATAAAATTGATATATTTATAGACTGTTTGAAAAATAGCAACAGTTTTTATAAGAAAAGTATATTTTGTATCTCAAAGAATTTTAAATATTTCATTCATGTAGCATCATTGCATTATCGTTTTTTCTATAAAGGGTATGCTGAGGTGTACAAGTGATGTTATCACAAAAACACATGGCTTAATGTCTCTTTGGAAACATGAGTGTTGTCGTGTTATATCTGATCGCTTCACAATATTAGAAGACAAAGAATGGTACCTGAAAAATATAAAACAGGTAAGTTTAATAATTATTAGTCTACCCTCGGTATGAGAAATGTAATTCCTTTAAAAATAAATGGGTCTACGTTAGCCAATGTATAAATCTCAGACTATTTTGTTTATGGAAATTATTATATTTATATATGTAAAACTTTTTTCTGAATAAAGATATTTTCAATTACAAGCGAACATCGTTATAACACGATCGTTGGGGTCCAATAAGTCAAATCCTGTTATGCAGGACAGAATCGATCATACAACGATCAAAAATTATAATAGTGGCCATATTTGCATGTTTCTAAGACATATTACAGCTTTGTTAATTGATTATTGATACTATTCCTTTTTTTAAAATACCGCTAATAAAAATAACTGATAAAACATAAAGGGAGCAGTTATTGATTACTGCTGAACAAGACAAACGTGCGTGTTTATTTTGAGGTATATATCGCAAGACCACACATTCAACCAACATTGCTTCAATTCGTCGTGTATACCGAGACGCTGATATTGTTGGCCTATAATATAATAATAATAAATAAACATTTTTATAGCGCCATATATCTGTAGCACAATCATAAACGCTTCACATTTGATAAATTGTCCAGTCACTGTAGTGTTTATTAAATTAATCGAAAGAACCGTCATGAACAGGTAAGTTTTGAAGTAAGACTTGAATTGACTTAGGGTATTGTTTACGCGGAATTTCTTTGGCAGTTTGTTCCATTCTATAGCAGCAGCGAAAGAAAAGGCTCTCTGTCCAAATGTAAATGTTGTTGTAAATGGGTTTTCGGAACGACCAAATACCCTTCTCCTTTAGATCGGAGATTGCGCGCTGGTATGTAGGGGGTTAATAAGTCTGTGATATCGACCACGTGCGAATAAACAAATACGGGTGCACGGCTCATTAAGGCAGGGTATAGTATTAAAGTGACTGGGATTAGTTAAGTCCCGTCGCGATGCTGTTCTAATGTTTGTCTATCATCTGCGACGCTGGCCCCGAATTAGGACAACACTGGTTCAATGCCTCGTGTTTGAAGCTGAGACGTTATGAGCACGGCAAACACAAGACATTACCGTAGTAAGCAAATGTTAGATCAGTGCTGGGCCGACGTCGAATATGCTGGTCCAACATTGAATCAGTATAGCACGAACTGGGATTTGCCGGACAGGTGTTTGTCTCGATACTGTGCCATGTCTGGCGACCCCGTGGATGCCAGTGGATAATATATAGTCGAATTCACATTAACCGTGGTGATTGAATTTCGCCGATTTCTCAGTCAATTTTCATGAAATTTTACACACACACTATATTCCATTTATGTCGTGACTACGCTGAAAGTTCGATAAGAAGTTTAACCATTTGACATGTAGTAAATAAATAAAAATGTTGCCCTCTATAAACCCATTAGCTTCGTCTCAGAATTTTATTACATGTCAAATGGTCTAACTTCTAAAATACTTATCAAAACTTCGCGAAATGTTCAGGGTAGTCACGACATGAATGGAAAATACTGTGTGTATAATTTCATGAAAATTGGTTGAGAATTGACTGAGAAATCCGCGAAATTCAATAATCCTGGTTGATGAATTTAATGTGACTCTGACTATTATAATATATTTGAGCGATGTACAGTATATCATTATCCGGAATCATACTCTCTATGTCTGGTTATATTAAACCGCACCTTCGGCTTATTAAAAGGGTTTTTAAAAGATGATATTTCTGTAGTTAAATTTCTGCTCATCAACCGGAAATAAGACCGTAGTCGAATTACTGCCTACTGATCGTGCAAAGTCGGGGCGACGCCACAAGGGTTACCTGTAATATTAGATATGCATTTTGGGCTCTGTTAATTACGTATGATCTGATGATAGGCCTATACTGTTTTTTTTACCTCGCTTCATGTCATATCAATGCGCTATTTCGTCATTTAATCACGGCAATATGTTTGAATTATAATACTATCTTAATTTATTACATTTAATGTTTTATAAGAGATAATAAGAAAAAAAAGTTCGTGCTATAATCTGCTTAAATTATCACACGATATTTACACAATTTCTTTTCAAGAGTATTAGGCCTACAGGATAAATGGATGATCAAAAATCCCCCTGTCAAACATGACGCGACACCATGCTGCTTGCACAGTATACTCAGACGTTGACCCGGTGTTAGTCCAACGTTGAGCCAATATTCAGTATGACGCCTGTTAGGAGCACTGTTGTGTGAATGCCGTGACAAGCACGCGTGTTAGCGTTATCACATAATCAGCGGCAATAAGGCGGCAAGGAAAACTCACTCCCTGTTATAATAAATCGTGTAGGCCTGTATACAGCTGGATTTTATAGAAAAGGGGTGTTAAATTTTAGTATCCATGACCTTATTGTGTTATAACCGATCGGTGCTGTAACGATTGGTGTTATAACGATGTTTGCCTGTAGGCTATCAATATTTTTACATAAATTTATGTTTTTAATTTATTACACTTTCTCCACTGGTATTTCATTACGATTCTCTGATGTCAAAAGGTCGTTGAAGAAGAGTGTGGTGTTGCTCTTGCTGACGAAATGGCCGATGAACCATACTTTGTGGATTTCCTACGTGATGCACCTGAACCTACAGGTTAGATTCATCTCGACAATAATCTTCATACCCATATGGAGCATTTATTATTCATATATTTTATAACTCTGATCCACAATAATACTGATGTTCCTACAACCTATACGGTATATTACTGTGGATTGTATTTGTCTTATAAATAGTGCAACAAATATGATATATGCTGACCTACCTTTCAGGCAACTATACATTTTGGTCATTGCTCTGCACGAATCACTCTTTATGTAATTTGCATAAAGGTAGAAGTTTACATTTATAAATAGCCTTATCATATTTGAACAATTTTTCTTGAGTCTTGTATTTGTATTGCCTTGCAATTTATATATACAGCACATACTATCTTAAGGAGTCTATTACCGGCGATTTTTTTTATGACAGTAATCAGATGTTGAACCAAAAATAGACAATGTTTTTGCAACGTTGTTCAAGTATTAAGTGAACATTGAGTCGTTTTTGTCAGACGTGTATCTCCAGAAATGACAGAATTTTGTGCTAATGTGGTTGTTAAAAGTAGCCATATAGACACTGTGTATTTGATGGCATTATATTGATAGTTGTTGCTCAAGAGAGGATTTAGTGTACATGTATACATACCACTGCAGTACAGTAGGCCTATAACCAACGAATAAAGTATACCGGTGGAAACATATCAAACAAACACATATATTAATTGTAGCAATCTCCAAGCTATTCTACAATTCCCAATGCACATTTCAACAATTCAATTTTACTAATTATGAAACAACCAGAAGCTATTAGGAGTAAGTATGAGTGAAAAAAAACCTAGTGATCACCTGCTACAGCACAGTGTGTGTGATGTGGAAAAACAACAACAAATTTATACCGTGCTGATGGATATCATATACTCTAAACATCATTTAAAAATGTTGCACTTTTTCAAATATTTCATATTTGCAGAGAAATGTTTGGGAGATTATAGCTACTGTGAATTCGCATTACTATACATTACTCAATAGATGGATTTGTAACAAAATTGAAATGCAGATGTGGTTAATCTATGAAGATGTTTTTTTCAATTGTTATTGATGTTGAATAAGCTCATTTATCATCAATAACACATTTGTAAGTGAATGTTTGGTGTGTATGCTGGTGATAAAATATACATGTGCACTGTTTTTAAGCTGGAATAATTCTCGCACAGTAATGTGAATTATGATGCATTATGCATCATGATCCGTAACTTGTGAAAATAACAATAACCAAACTATTGTTCCACCTGCTGTGTTTTGTGATATATGTCAAATGTACGATCAGTGAAGATGTGAAATAGATCAAGACCTAACCCCACTGGTCTTATCTATTTTGTTTAGAGAATGACATTATGCGAGAATCACCTGCAGGATATCATCTATCTCCGAGTGACCTAGGTTCGATTTTAAAGGAATGCTCATAGATAGCTGATACGTTACTGGCCACTGCTTCCTTATTATTTATCTCACTGTTGTGTTATAAAATGCAGTATTTTTTCGTTTAATAATAACTACTTTTCACAGAAATATTTTATGAAATGCCATGTCCACTTTTTAGCACCAATTAAACTTCGTATTTTTACACTGTGTCAGAAATAGCCAATTTTGTGATCTGCCTTAGGTGATATTGTCATGTGATGCAGTATTTTTAGCTGATGTCTACGTTTCAATGAGGCTTGCATGTATATAAGGCCACACACACAACATATTCATAGAAACATATTTTTGTAAAATAATTGCTTTTATACGTGTTGGTTTTGCCGCTCACGACAAATAAATTCCTTTTAATTTTGGATTTAAGTCTCAATTTTAAAACTTTATCTGTATCGTTTTTGGCTGTATATTATAGAGTAATATTAAAAAAATAACTTCTCGTTTTAATGCAACACTAAATGTTTGTTAATGAATTATGCATTGCCACTTTAATTAAATCAACTATTGAGGTTCATAGCTTTGCCCTGTTTATTTGTAACAATTGTTTTTCATGAATAATGCGGCTTTATTTCCGCCTATAATTCCAGATTAACACCCTCTAATTTCAGTTTTAATATGATTATGTAATTTCATAGGACATCACTAAATGAGATGAGTAGACATTATATATGATAGTGGCAAATTGTTCTAACTTAGGAACAATTGTTTTCAAACTCTGACGTTTCGTCTTGCTGCGGCAAGGCTTGTTTACATACTGATGTCCTGGCGAAGAAAAAGTTCAGACTTAGAAGGATATGTTTTTGTACGTATTTTCACCACCAGGACATTAGTATGTGATAAAGGCCGGCCGAAGCAAGTCGAAAAGTCATAAAATTTCAACCGAGTGAGTAGAATTTACCACAGTACTATCATATTTATTCTTGGAACCATGAATTTTCCGCATAGACATAATTTGTTTTAATGCAAATTATTTTATTCACCTCCACTTCCACGGACATGTAGAAGCGATGGAAGACGAAGAACAGTGTAAGTTGTCTAAATTAGATACAGACATTCTATTTTTGTAATAAACGATGTTTTACAGTATAGTTACATATTTAATGGAAAAAAAGGCGCAAAAGGTTAATTTTATTTCAGAAATCAATATGCTAAAACATTGTTATATTGTTATGTGTATAGACATAGAATGGATTATATGGATTTAATTTAAGACTCGAGTAGCTCAACTATTTTAAATAAATTTATCGTCTTTTTTGTAATGTGCACTGTATTTTCAATGCTGTGTTGACGGATTGAGAATGACCAATCGCACATTAGCTATTAATTTGTATAGATGTAAAATTGTGTCTCATTTTTGTATAGCTAAAAGTGTGGAATCTAAATCCAGACAAAGACGTGAGTTATATTAATATCAGATAAGAACAAACAAATAGCACTTAAAAACAGCATTGTATGGCATGGAAACACTTGACAGTGTTGCACTTGACATTATTTCTCATCACAATATAAATTAATGACCCTTAAGTTTAGAAATATTATTAAACATTAGCCGCCAGGACGTGACTGATATATTGTATGTTGTGAGTAATTAGTGGCCAGGAGATAAATAGAGAGGCTGCTACCCAACAAACACAAAACATTTGTGTAACATTTATACAATGTTGCACCAACGTCAAAAACGTTGGGCCGACGTTGTATAACTGCTATATAATTGTTTTGTGTTTGCTGGGTATATGTTGCGATGACAACTCGTATAATTATGTGGATAATGGTTATCAATTTTGTCCACTACTCATAAGAGATCCATGTGAAACGACCGGGAAACAATCATGATTGTTGACATTGTACTACACTTGAATATGATAACCAGGTCCTCTCGCCGACGAGGCCATAAACTATCTTGTAAAAAACAATTCTCAACAATGGCATCACCTGTATCTGGGATATTGAAAGCTATAATGTTGTTTTGACCAGAAGAGAAACCTAACTTCCACAAAGTTATGATGATAATGCAGCTGGCGATGGGTATGCATGCGATGCATGCATGCACTGCTACCCATTTGTCCACCCAGCAAAAGAGACGTTGATGCGCTTCCTCATTGTTATCAGTGAGGTACCAGTGCAAGGATCTATTTGGATGTGTGTGTCACAAGCCAACTTTAATTTTGTATGTTTTAGCTATAGCCTAGGCCTCGCCAAATTGATTCTATTGATTTTGTATCGGGCACATATTGTTGCTAGAATTTTTTTTTAAAAAGGTGCTGGAATTCATCGAGCATAGAAATAGAATCATTTTGGCGTGGCCTTGCAGTGTTAGTGATCATTACGATTCCGTTTTATTAACTGCGTGAGATTGATACCGTGGTAAATTATGAACTGACGGAAATGTCGTTATAAGGTATATGCCACTTCTAATCTAACATGGCGCAGCGTCCATGTCCGCCATGGTACCACGCCCTTCCAATATCCAGTAGACGCCATGCCCCGCCACGTCGCCTCCAATCTCAGTCATGTGACGAGAACGATGTGTAAATACATGATAATGTTAAATCACTGATGTCGCGCATCCACATCTATTTATTAACGCATGATTGTTAGTTGTATATAGTGGTCATCATTAGCTGGGGGTGTGAGGGTGGTGATACTATACAGGAATGCCTCAATGGGTGCCACGTAGTATATGGATTTGGCGACATGCCCTCGTAAACCTTAAACACCGGGTATTTAAAGATTAAAACACCTGTGTATCAGTACTACACGTAATGCATGATTCATGTTGGGTTTTTAAATCTGTGTTATGCACTTAAGTTCATATGTTATAATGTCATATTGTCATCTATTGCTACATGTGGTGGCCTGATGTGTTCCATTGATGTGTAGCCTACATGTAGGCCCTATATCATATTTAGTCCTTGTATACATATCTGATTTTTTATTATATATATAATGTAATTTTCTTTTTATGTTTCAAATACCAAATCGTAATAGCAACTTTTCTCCAAAGATAAAATGATTGGATGTTTGGTATTTACAAAGGGTATATAGTGTAGTTTCTATTTGAAAGAGCTTTAGAAGAGAAAATGTTTTATCTATTATATCCTCACTTTGTCTTTTAATGTAGGTGATGAGGGAGATGATGTGGATCTAGAAGCACCCAAGATCTATGAACCCATAGAAAGCCTTGAACAGCTGTCAGATCGTCTGGACCAGTATCAGCAACAATACAATGAAACAATTAGAGGTAGCTCTATGGACTTGGTATTCTTCAAGGTAACGTGATACTTTTGATTTTTAATACAATGTGCCGCAACAAAATACAACACACTACATATATTCTATCATGTTATGACCAATAAGTCTGTAATGAGTTTTCTTATGTCAATAAAACATATGTCTGTCTGTCTGTAATATTATCATAATGTTGTGGGTTGAAGACAAAATAAATCACTTCAATATATAACAGTCGCGATTGCCACAGTCCTTAAGCTGTAGATACTGAATATACTGCATATTTAAATAACTTTTACAGCTGTCTTAAATATTTTTATTATTACTTCGAGTTAAATATTCCATTCACAAGATGTTCATAATTAGGTTCTTCAAATTATTGGTGGCGCCACTTATAATTTGGGACACCTAGCAATATACAATTAGAGAGACATATTATGAACTTTTAAAACATGCCGGATTTTTTTTCAAATTACCGTATTTAAAAACATATATTTTATTGAAAAGGCGATACTGTTTTGGACTGTGATGCTATTTTAGCGCACTGAGCCGATCCACGTAATGGAACTGCGCTACATACAAAAACATATTATTGTTAATAATATTATTTATAGTTCAGTTTAATAAATAAAATACTACCGACTCTTTCCAATATAGGATGCCATGACACATTTGGTGAAGATCTCACGTATCATCAGAACACCTAAAGGCCACGCTCTTTTGGTGGGTGTAGGAGGTTCAGGCAAACAATCTCTCACCAGACTCTCGTCTTACATTGCTGGTTACAGTACATTTCAAATTACTCTCTCCAGGTGAGTTCTCTCTGTCTGTGACATTCCAAAATGTCGATATCTACACATCAATAACAGTTATCTTTTAATATAAACTATGACATTTTTGAAAAGAATTTTTTGACTTTTTAAATCCTTTTAAATATGTTTCATTCATAAAATTTGTTACAGATATACATATATACATTTGTTAATACTTGACACCGTCCATTCAACATGTTCAAACCATACTTGAAACAACAAGTTCCAGCAGGGGCAGTGATCTGAGACGATCTTAAAATTATTATTTTTTTCTTTAAACATTACATACATTGTATACATTCATGTATCAAATTAGCAGCTTAGCACAAAACTACACTTTTAAGATGCCCCCCCCCCCCCGAACAAGGCAGCAGCGTGCACAACAACTTCGATTTTTCTATTTCAGATCTTACAATGTATCTAATCTGATGGAAGATCTCAAGTTCCTGTATCGCACGGCCGGTGCTGAAGGAAAGGGAATTACTTTCATCTTCACAGACAATGAAATCAAAGATGAATCCTTCCTTGAATACCTTAATAACGTCTTGAGTTCGGGAGAGGTTAGTCACCATAATAATCAAAATAAAGACACGTACTACATTATTATGTGACATATAGGCATACATTGTCAATCACAAAATGTAAATTGCTGGCTTGGTATTATAAAATATTTCCATTTTTGCTACATCAACTAATGTCGATTTTTTAGTACACTGTTATTCAATATATATTTCCATTGGCAAGGTATCAAACTTGTTTGCCCGTGATGAAATGGACGAGATTCTGCAAGAGCTTATTGCTCCAATGAAATCCGAGTATCCCCGCAGACCACCTACCAATGAAAATTTGTATGATTACTACTTGGATCGAGTGAAGAGTAATTTACACACAGTCCTCTGCTTTTCGCCTGTGAGTACCACATCAAGTTTACTTTTCACCAAAATGTTTTAATAGCTATTTAAAAATTAAGTAATGATATAATTCCACATGTAAATATGTTACTCATCCCTGAACAATGAACACAATATATTTTGGTGTTTTTATCTATTTCCAAGGGTTTCGCAAATGTAAGTAGAATAATACAAAAATGATGTCACATGTGTTTAAATTGCTTCAGCACATGTTATAATGCATTTATATTTGTTGATATATTGAACAACATCCACCGGTTATGTTACAGCTAGTGCATGCCTTTGCTTCACTATGTATTGTAAATTATTATTGCTTTCAAAAGTTTTTAATACCCCAACATCCATTTGATGTAATATACCAAAGCCACAGTTAACGTCACCACACGTTTTGATCGTACTGATACAAATGATGGAGATAAAGTTGTATTGTCAACAACACCACTGACGGTTTGTGTCACACTACCCCTGCCTGCAATGAGACCTGTTGCCTATTTCGTACCTTCCTCCATTGGGTTATACACAGAAAACACGAGGCATTTCACCAATGTTGTGTTGTTGTTGGGCCGACGGCGAAGACGGCGGGGCTAACATCAAAACGACCTTGCGGAAATGCCTCGGTGTTTGCTGGGCAGCTGCACTCTGTCTGCACCCCCCCCCCCCCCCTGAGAAAATGATGCCACGTGACAGCATAGATGAGCCAAATGCGTGAACTTTTGATTAGCGCCGTTTCCATATTGTGACACAGTTTGAAGCCTCATGGAGGCGCGGAAAATAAGTTCAAAAGGTTTCATCACAGGCAGGGCTAGTTTGAAACAAACCTACCACTGTTACGGGCTGAAGGGCTATATATGAAGAGAAACTAATTCTAAATTCTGATGCTCATCAAAACAGATGTGGTAAATTTGATCAGATTGCAGAAAGCACATCGATTTCATCAGTTTAACTTAATTACAAACTGTGGTTTGAGATTTATACTCAGAGTTGCAAATGCCACAGCAGCATGCTGTCGATGGACACTTTTGCATGATGCATTCACTGAAATAGTACAGTCATTCTATTTAGGCAATAACATTTAGGGGGTATACATCGTCACTTTTAAAGCATTAAAGTGTTGTATCTGCTACTTTCTTAAGTTTCAGATACGACAGTTCAATACTTAGTTGGTGACATGCCTGTCTCTCAGATCAGTTTATGATAGGCAGAATCAGTTTTTTAGTTTTTATTTTCCTGATAGAATTAGTATTATCAATGTAAAGAATAATTTTAAAGTAGACACTGCAATGCTATTAACATGATTATTAGTTGTACATTCTGACACTGTTAAAAAATGATGATCAACACAGATACCAATTTCAATAAGAATACCTAAAAATATAAAAAAAATATTATGTATTGTTGAAAATTATCAAATATGTCGTCCATTACACAAATAATCTTAGTACTGTTCTAGTTTGTATTTAAATAAGCCTCATCATGGTAATTCTTATTTTATCAGGTTGGTGAGAAGTTCCGAAGTCGTTCTCTCAAATTCCCTGGCTTGATTTCTGGATGTACCATGGATTGGTTCCAGCGTTGGCCGAAGGATGCTTTGGTTGCTGTTTCCAATCATTTCCTTTCAAACTTCGATATTTCTTGTACAGATCAAGTGAAGACTGCTGTAGTGAACACGATGGGGGAGTTTCAGGTGTGACTTATTGCCTTGCACAATTTTTAATTAAAACATAAATGGATGTGTTGTCATGTACCTCCATTATTACTCTCAGTTGTAACTGTTGTCAACCTGTTATTATTACGTCTCAGGCTACACCACAAAGCACCACATTGAGTTTTTTGTTACGTATATTAAGATATACACATTTCATTGAATAAAGGAAGATAAATTTTCATGACAATTGACAATTTTTAAAAATACGGACATATGCAACTTTATTATCTAGACAATAGAATAACAATAATTTGTTTGTCCATAGGATATGGTAGCAGAGATATGTGTTGATTATTTTCAAAGATATCGTCGTCAGACTCATGTTACTCCAAAATCATATCTCTCTTTTATTGGTGGATACAAATCGATTTATTCTATGAAGAAAAATGAGATTGGCATTCTTGCAGAAAGAATGAACACAGGTTTGTTTTCATAATAATATTATTGTTTAAGAAGTTCATATATAAAAAATGTTTTACATGTATTTCAGTTCACTAAATAATAGAATGGTTTATCACAATGAGGTGAGAATTGTGCCGAAATTCTTGTAATATTTTCACTATTGGTGAGCATTGTGTCGAAATAAGTACAAATGCTGCTTTGGGTTTTCTCAAATACAATGTGTCGTTAAATGTCTTGTGGTGTGGAGTACTGTTTGGTGTGCACCTGAAAGATTTCGTGTCTATGATTATGATGTAGAGAATCCACATTTTATTCTATCTACAATGGCATTTACTTGCAGTGCAAACAATGATTATTACATACCTGTGTTAATTAATATAATTGTTACTTATTGATCATTTCATGTTGCAGGTATAAATATAGTTTTTTTTTTGAAATAACGAGTATCATTATATCCAAATAAATCCAATTTACAACTTTTGGGGTACCCAGGTCTAGAGAAGCTGGAGGAAGCCACTGCTTCTGTGAATGAATTGAAGAAGGAGCTGGCTGTGAAAGAAAAAGAACTGGCTGTGGCATCCAAGAAGGCTGACGAGGTACTACAAGAAGTGACAGCAAAAGCTTCTGCAGCAGAAAAAGTCAAAGCACAAGTACAAAAAGTGAAGGATAAGGCTCAAAAGATCGTAGACGAAATTTTGGTGAGCATTCAGATTAAAGATTAAGTGCTTTTGAGCCATGATTGTGAAGCATTTATTACTTAGAACCACAAAGCAAATAAACAAAATGATATTTAAATCTTAGGTTGATAAAGCCAAGGCTGAAGTGAAGCTTGAAGCGGCTCGTCCTGCCCTTGAAGAAGCTGAAGCAGCACTGGGTACTATTAAACCCACACATATATCCACAGGTGAGCCAATTCACTCTTTATGAACATCAAGTTATGCATGGACAATTTATTTTAACTAGTCTGTACTGTATTTGTATTTTAACGATCTATATTGACCCTTAAATTAAGTTCATTTATTCAAATTTTCAACCACTAGAGGTTGTGTCTCGCTACCGCGATCCACAACCTCTAGTGGTTGAAAATTACTCATATTTATTTAGTTTGAGCACAAATATTTGCGAATCTTGATTTTAGACACCCTTTCATTCCCAATAACAGTGATGTGGTTGACTAATAAAACAGATTAAAAACGAAAATAGTCGTGATCAGCAGGATAATGATTAATAATAATCATTTTATTTTACAGTGCGTAAACTGGGTAAACCACCTCATCTGATTATGCGCATCATGGACTGTGTACTGTTGCTCTTCCAACGTAAACTGGACCCACTCACGGCGGATCCTGAGCGGCCATGCCCAAAGCCAAGCTGGAGCGAAGCTCTCAAACTCATGAGCGCTGGAAATTTTTTGCAGGGACTTTTAACCTTTCCAAAGGTAACCATGAATTTCTGCAGTAATATAGATAGATAGATATTTATTGACGACGGTAAGTCTGTGTAGAAGTATGCTTAATGATTAATTAATTCACTAAGAAATACATTTGGATCTGTAAGCTAATTTGTATGTTCAAATATGTTTTCTGCCAGGATACTATTAATGCCGAGACAGTGGAACTGCTTCAGCCTTATCTTACCATGGAGGACTACACACTAGAATCAGCTAAAAAAGTGTGTGGTGATGTTGCTGGTTTGTGTGCCTGGACTAGGGCTATGTCATTTTTCTATGGCATCAACAGAGAGGTGTTGCCACTCAAGGTGTGATAAATTTGTTTTGTAGTACTAATGCAGTTGATAAATGTATTGCTATATATTTAATTGTATTATAAATACCAGTATTACAAATCAAAATGTGATGTTTCTCCTCATATTAAAAATCGAAGGACCTATGGACGAGATATACTTTTCAATAAGCTACACTAAGCAACATATATTTTGTCCACATATTGTATTCTTAACAAGTCAGAATATTGCTTTGGTGCTCCTTTTCAACCAACTCTTTCTAGTTTTCATAAGATCATTCAATTTAAATAATATTGAATTGATGGGTAATTAAAATTCTAATTCCAAATAAATTTACAACAAATATTTCACAAAGACTTGCATATGTTTTTGTTTTCAGGCTAACTTGGCTGTTCAAGAAGCAAGACACAACACTGCAATGGCAGATTTGAATGAAGCCCAAGCTCAGCTTGATGAGAAACAGAAAGAACTGGACGAAGTACAAGCAATGTATGACGCAGCCATGGCTGAGAAACAGGCAAGTTTATATATTCCGACAAATCTCAAGTAAATAACGCATGTACATATTTTGCGGAAAATCAAGCCACAAGTGCAGTGGCAGTAAGATTAGATATTAGATTAGTAAATAACCACAATGTATAAGAAATAGTGAATCATATATATACATATTATATAATTTTTGAATATACTTGTGTTATCATTCCGTTGTCAAAAAGCAGTAACAGCCTACTTTTCCTAGAAAGCAGTTACTGCCGCTCCCTTTTGTACTGTAGCGTCCACGAGGCTTCATCACTGATGCACTGTTGTTCCAATGTCGCAGATTTAGTTGGGGTTTTTTCAAGGGAAATAACACAGTTTTAAGTGTTTTCTAAATAATTATTTAGTGCGGAGCAGTTATTCTGCTTAGTCCTAATTAATAGTACAGTGGAGAATAATATAGTGATATATTATGTGAAAGAACAGACTTGGTCGCACGTAAATGGAGTATGATGAGATAATCAGGCAATACTGCCAGAATGCAATTACCCCTAGCTGACTGAATACGGCTACTCAAACTCCAAAAAAGATTCGGCAGCGATTTTCTCCCACCAACGACTTTTTTACCTGGCACCACGAAGGTCTTAACTGTTGGTGGCACACAACTGTTGGTGGACCGTTTTTTTTTGATTTTCAGTAAAACAGTAAATGTAAGGCTCAATTCAAATGTACAAGTTCAGATTTTTACTGTCTATACCCAGTAAACGCAAAACATTTTGTACGACATTTATACAACGTCGGCCCAACGTCATCGACGTTGGGCCAACATTGTATAAATGTTATACAAATGTTTGTGTTTACTGGGTAGCAGATGACGTCACTGTGCTAGTAATGCCTCGCCATCTGATAATAATCAGTGCATCATAATTTCCATATTTCAGATGTTGTTGGATGATGCTGATGCATGTCGTCGTAAAATGAACAATGCCACTGCTCTAATAGAAGGTCTTGCTGGGGAGAGAGTCAGATGGACAGAATCTAGCAAAGGATTCTCATCACAAATACAACGTCTCGTAGGCGATGTCCTACTAGCAACAGGTTTCCTCTCTTATTCAGGACCTTTCAACCAAGAATTTCGTAATCAAATGTTGAAACAGTGGAAGAGGACCATGCAAAATCAAATTCCTTACACTGAGGTGATTACTTTACTTAATTTAGTATGGTTTTCTTTCTCGCACATATACAGATGATTTTATGTATTGGGAATTTGAAAGACAAGAAAGTCTTAATTTTTAACCTCAAAATTTGACATTTTCAATAGATTGTTAGGTATTTTTTTAAGAATCGATAGTAATTCTGCGCAAAAGTTAACATCCTAATTTCACCGGGGAGTAAAATTTAATGGATGAGCTCTATGCTTTCAAATGTAATTTTAATATTTGCTCATGAATTGTTATTTTTCGGTAATAAATGCATAAACATAAATGATGCACAATTTTGTTAGTAAAAAACATGGCTTTCAAGTCTTTTTTATACAACCATCTTTATTTTAATAGGATCTGAACTTGATTTCTATGCTGGTGGATACTGCCACAATAAGTGAATGGAATCTACAAGGCTTACCCAATGACGAACTCTCTGTACAAAATGGTCTCATTGTCACCAAAGCTACCAGATATCCCCTCTTAATTGATCCACAAGGTCAAGGAAAAGCCTGGATCAAAAAGCGAGAAGCAAACAATGAATTACAGGTTCGAAAATATACAGAATATAAATTGTTATCTATAATACCTGATACATTAAACTACCATTAGGCTGACGTTTCTTGTTTGCCGGGTATGCATGGTATATGGTCAGGTGTGGTGGGACATTCTGTCGCCTACCTGCTCACAGAAAACACGCTTTACATGTACACGTTTTACATGTACATTTAGGATTGGGCTGACACGTGGCACGCGTCGTGATTGACAACATTTGTGCCATGTAGATAGTTATAGTTTGTACGCGTAGCGTTGACTATGATACTGACGCAATACCGCTGGAGTACAGTAACCCAGCAAAGACGAGGCGTTTACCAAATGTTGTTCCAATGTTGAACCGAATTCGAAGACGGCGGGCCAACAATAAAACAACATTGGGTCAACGCCTCGTGTTGGCGGGGAACACGTGTCCTGCTAAACCACGCGAGTTAGCGGGAGAAATTACCGCGGCCCTGTTATACCTAAAGTTGGGATGCGGTTTGTAACAGTTTTTCTGAGTTTTTCTGAAATTCAAAACCATTGAAATAGAAGCTAGGTCAAATTAACCAGGATTCGGTTACTAACCACCAATATACGGTAATTATTTGATGGGGAAATTGTATTCAAATAATATTCCTGTGCATATTTACAACAATTTCATAGACGACAATTTTAGTATAGATCTACATGTATAGCCAACTGAAATAATGAATCTCTGGGATTCTTTTGTTGAAATTGATCAACCATTGGGTTAAAATGTTTTGAAATGATGTTGACTATGTGAACTTAATAGTTATACATGTAATTTGATTTACAGATAACTTCACTAAACCACAAGTACTTTCGCTCACATTTGGAAGACGCCTTATCACTTGGACGTCCATTGTTAATTGAGGATATAGGGGAAGAATTGGACCCTGCACTTGACAATGTACTCGAGAAAAACTTCATAAAATCTGGTAGTACATTCAAAGGTTAGTATTTACGGGACTTTGAAATAGCTAGCCTACGTGTAGTACTTAACACCCTCCCAAATCCCAATGACGGATGTTATTGTAATGTCACGTGGGGTTAAATCGCCATTCAACAGCTGTTATTTAGTTTTGGTGATAAGTACAACACCTTTATGATTGCACAATTGTATTACTCTTTATATCAAAGCCCTGTGACGTTAACATAACAATAATATTGACTACGTATTGCTTTTGGGCGTTACTGACACTTGCATAACCAGTTTTTACAATGTAAATGTGTCTCATATCTGTGGAAATGATCTAGGATTTGACTCAATTTTGTAATTTTAAGTTAGTTGAAACTGTGGATCGCGCTGCAAATTGAATTCAACGGCTCACAGCTCTAGGGGCTAAGGGTATTCATGCATATTTTCTCATTTATTTAGTCAAAGTTGGAGATAAAGAAGCTGATGTAATGAAAGGTTTCCAGCTTTACATCACCACCAAACTGGGGAATCCAGCTTACACTCCTGAAGTCAGTGCAAAGACTGCTATCATAGACTTTACTGTGACCATGAAAGGTCTTGAAGACCAGCTCCTAGGTGTTGTTATTCTAACAGAGAAAAAGGTGACGTGATAATTTTAAATAAAACAATACATAATAAGATAACGATGTCTACATAGTTTCAAACTCTTTGAATAAGAAAGAAAACTCCTAATTAGAAACCAGTAATGACTTGCTTTCTGTTTTGTAGGAGCTAGAAGCTGAGCGAACAAAACTAATGGAAGAAGTAACGGCAAACAAGCGAAAGATGCAGGAGCTGGAGGACAATCTGCTTTACCGCCTTACATCAACCCAGGGCTCCCTTGTGGAAGATGAAACCCTAATAGAAGTACTACGTGTCACTAAAACCACTGCTGAAGAGGTGCAAGAAAAGTTGGCTATTGCTTCCGAGACTGAAATCAGAATTAATTCCGCCAGAGAAGAGTTCAGGCCAGGTAGAGCAATAAAATTATCCCAATAATAATATCAATGTCTCAATAAATTTAACAATAAATGTATTTTCATCCTCATTTAATTAAAATGGCATCGTCCAACAAATCATAGGAATACAATAAGTAATGGTAACAGAGTTAAGATAACCAAATAAATATTTATTTTACTGATTTGAAAAATCATGTAGACGTTTCAACTATTAATCCAAGTGTCAGGCAATCCTTATGATTTTGATGGTTATTATTTTTCAGTTGCTAACCGGGGTAGTGTGGTGTACTTCTTGATTGTGGAGATGTCTGAAGTAAATATTATGTACCAGACATCACTCAAACAATTCTTAGGTATTTTTGATATCTCAATGAGCAAATCAACAAAATCACCTATTACTGCGAAGCGTATCCAGAACATCATTGATTACTTGACTTTATCAAGCTCCCGCTATACAGCTCGTGGTTTGTATGAAGTGGACAAATTCCTCTTCACCATACTTATGACCCTGAAGATTCAGATCAATGCTGGAAACATACGTTCAGAAGAGTTCCAGTGCTTCATCAAAGGTAAAATGCGATTTTTTCATGTGGCTTTCATATTTATCTAATTTGTTAGATATTTTATATGTATTTTTGTTGAAATGTACGCATATATTCAGAATTCATGTTATATCTTACATATTAATTAAATGATTATATAATTAATCTGTAATCAATGTCGTTTGTAGGAGGAGCCGCCTTAGATTTAAATGCTGTAGAACCAAAGCCCAAAAAGTGGATATCGGATATGACATGGTTGAACTTGGTAGAATTGAGCAAGCTTCCACAATTTACACAGATCCTAGGCCAAGTAGCCAGAAATGACAAGGTATCTATAAATAATCTTTTATTCAAACATTTCGTTTAAATAGGAGCCGCCTATTTTACTATTTTTCATCGCTGATAATGTCACTATTTTAAACAATCGTTTGTTCATATTTTTATGGTATCTCGTTGTTATAAAATATGTATTTATTTAAATTAAAGGCATGGAAAGACTGGTTTGATGCTGATGCACCAGAAGAAGCACCAATTCCGGATGGTTACGGCACAGCTCTAGATACCTTTCACAAATTTCTTCTTGTCAGGAGTTGGTGTCCTGACAGAACTATTCCGATGGCTAAAATATTTATTGCTGAAAGTATGGGGAAAGAGGTCAGTTGCAATGTCAATGAATTATTTCTATTTCTATTATTATTATTATATTTAATTATTTTAATTGATATGAGGTTTACTTAATATCTTTATTTGTAATGACTTCTTTATCTCGTGGTGCTGAAATTTAACAGAAATTAACAGAAGGGGAAATTATAGTGAAATAACTACTTGTATTTATTAATCTTGTATATATTGTTCTGTGTGTTGTTGTGTGCGTTATGAATAACAATTAATTGAATACTTGTTTTGCTGCAGTTTGCTGAGGGCGTTGTGCTTGACATGGACTCTATGTGGAGTGAATCAGATTGCCGAAACCCTTTGATATGTTTCCTCTCTATGGGATCTGATCCTACTGATAACATCGAGAGATTAGCAAAACAGAAGGGCATAAGTAAGTTCATATTAAATTCTTATTCAGGATTAGTTGCCAAGGTATATAATGATGTAGCAGCCATAACATAATCACGGGTGCTTTGTTTCAGAATGTGGCTCTATATCTATGGGACAGGGCCAGGAGGTCCATGCTCGGCGTTTGATTAGTCAATCAATGCAGGAAGGACATTGGGTATTGCTGCAGAACTGTCATTTAGGTCTGGATTACATGGATGAACTACTTAATGTGGTGGGTACAATTTCTTTAGTATGGGAAAGAAAAGTGGCTTAGTGACAGCGTTGGTTTCGAACACAAATATAGCACTTTGAAATAGACAGTATCATGTATGCGAAATAAAAATGTATTTATTCTTACAGTTGATGTCAGTGGATGTGATACATGATGCTTTCCGCTGCTGGATCACAACTGAACCACATCCTGATTTCCCCATCAATCTACTACAGACATCTATTAAGTTTACAGCTGAGCCGCCTCAGGGAGTAAAGGCTGGTCTTAAGCGAACATATGGACTTATCACACAGGTTATTTTTTATTTTTTAAAAAGCCGTTTTTTTATTATTTTTATTTAAGGTACTATAAAGTGTAACGTTCTCTGCCTGGTCATAACATGTTCTTGTGGCTTAACCCTTTAAACCCTCGCGATGCATAATTTTGCATATCTAACAATAACAATCTCTTGTTTTCATTTGCCACCCACTTCCAAGTGATCCTCATCCACCACAAGTCGAGAATTCGCGGCGTGTAGTGGATGAAGGTGACAATAGTAAATGCAGGCAGGCTTGAAATGGTTAAAGCTCTTTATATTTAAATATGTTTATTTATCTACAGGACCAGCTGGACATCAGTAATATGTACCAATGGAAACCAATTTTATATGGTGTAGCTTTTCTCCATACAACTGTCCAAGAACGCCGCAAGTTTGGACCCATTGGTTGGAATATCCCATATGAGTTCAACCAGTCTGATTTCACATCCACTATACAGTTTGTGCAAAATCATCTGGACGACATGGATCCTAAGAAGGTAATAGCCTTGTATTTAATTTGATTGTTGATCTCTAGTGCTGGTAATTTTAGTAAAACGCTGCTTCTGTTAGTTTTTTTTAAACATTATGATTCTAAACTTATGATTTGCTGAGAAAACATCATTTTACTACCATCAGGTGTGATTATTTAAGTGGATATTTTAGTAGCCTATAGTACACTATAATGCTTAAACTTGTTTTGTATCTAGGGTGTTTCCTGGAACACAATTCGTTATATGATTGGCGAGGTTCAATACGGAGGTCGTGTGACAGATGACTATGACAAACATCTCTTGAACACATATGCAAAGGTCTGGTTTGGCGATGGCATGTTTCTGGACAACTTCAACTTCTACACAGGTTAGTTTAATCCTGCTAAGCAATATTTCATACACTATAGTTACTGTATCCCACATGGTCCATCCCATGGCAGTTATTTGTTTTCAAAACAGAAACATCTCTATTAACTTGTCTTATGCTTGTTCATACTTCGCATTTTGCACCCCCATATAATATGTCAATATCGGAAACATCGCTCAGTGAATAGAGGTTAATGTAAAAAAAAATCTAAGTATCCATATACATCACTACCCGAAGTGGGATTCTACCGAGCAAGTCAGTGCCTCCAATGCGAAACTCATTGATACCTGTATTATGTACCTCTGTGTACAGCCCTGGAAAATAGAACGTTTATAAACCCTGCTCTGCGTACCCAGTACACGTCTCCATATGTCTGTGCCGCAAGGTCCGTGAAATGCATTGCAGTGTGATGGCTTGCCTGTTACACAAGGATAACCCATGAATACTTGTGACAATACAAATCTAAAATGACAGACTGGCCGCATGTTTTATCTTTCTTTTTTTCGTTTGCTGTCTCTGAAACCTTATATGATATGTAGAATAGTAATGAAGAACACATTGTTGTTACACAAGGACAAATTTTGCAGCTATAAAATCCAAAAGGGCAGATTGCCTGTTGGTTTCTTGTTCATTCTGGAGAACAGTTTCTAATTGCAATTTAAAACTGTTCAATAAATAATAAAGTTACCGATGAAAAAGTGATTAATTTTAATGATATAATATGGTTTGACCTCATCAGGCTATTCAATACCCAAGTGCAAGACTGTGGAGGAGTACAAAATATACATGGAATCGTTACCACTTGTTGACACCCCAGAAGTATTCGGACTGCATCCAAATGCTGATATCACGTATGTTTTATTGGCCCTTTTGTCACGATGTATAACATAACTGAACTAAATCATTAGGAAATTAACTAATATGTGAAATATCATGGCTGTAAAGAACTGCAAGCATATATGTTTATTGATACGGCTTACATATCTGTGTGATTGAATGTGTTAACATCCAGCTGTAAAAAGTGAAAAAAATCAGATCGTTGTTTTGATTATAATAATATGCACTAAACCCTGGTACATTGGTATGAAAATATTTTTCTTATTTTACAATTTAATTTTGATTATCCAGTTATCAAACTAACACTGCCAATGACATGCTTGCAACTATTGTGAATATCCAACCAAAAGATTCTGGTGCTTCTGGAGGGGAGACTCGTGAAAGTGTGGTATATAGGTTGGCTGATGACATGCTACAGAAACTGCCTGATGACTTTGTACCTCACATAGTAAGTGAAATTGAACAACCCTAACTGAACAACTTATTATCGTTTTCATTGGGTTTCTGAGCGTGTAGTTTTAAAAATCATATGCTTGCCAAAGAGCTTGCATTTAATTGATTTGATCATACATAATTGACTGTGTACATTGGATGCGAACATATTGTATCTTATTCTAGTATTCATAAAACATCCCCGATATTATCAGGACGCATACAATACACAGTATTTGGCATTTTCCGTCTTGTCCCCATCGCATCTTTATTTAAATTTGATCTGCTTAACTTTTGAGGACAATCCACTGATAAAACATGTGATTAAAGCCTTCTTGAAATAAAACTGTTTTTTAAGTACATTGTGTTGGGTGAAGGCAAGTTGAAAATATACATGCAAAAATATATGCCTAATCTTGGTTTGTTAGAGTAAAGTAGCCTCTCCTTCTACATTCAAGATTATGTATATATTTTTATATTTTAGGTTAAAGATCAACTAAGGAAAATGGGTCACCTCTCGCCATTGGTTATTTTTTTGAGACAAGAGATCGATCGTATGCAGAAGGTTATCAAACTGGTACGATCAACACTGACAGACCTAAAGCTAGCCATAGATGGAACGATCATCATGTCAGAGAATCTCAGAGATGCTCTTGACAACATGTATGACGCCAGAATACCCAATGCTTGGAAAAAAGTGTGTATAGAAGCATTTTAAATTTTTCATATACTTGTATCATTATATCAATATAAAAATATGACAACTTGATATTTTATATAACCTTTTTTGCTGTCAGATATCCTGGGAATCTGCCACTCTCGGTTTCTGGTTTACTGATTTATTGGATCGTAATCAACAATTCACAACTTGGCTCAATGAGGGACGTCCACTCTGTTTCTGGATGACTGGTTTCTTCAATCCACAAGTAGGCCTTAATTTCCATAATATTTGTTCATGTTTATTATTGATCATATGTTTTATTATTATAATTCAATACAATCTCAAATGATTAAAAGACTGATTAAAAGACGGCGATGTTATATGAAAATGATAAATATTCGAAAAAAATAATATTTTGATTATAATGTTTAAATCTGTTTATCCAGGGTTTCCTGACAGCAATGAGACAAGAGATTACACGTGCGCATAAAGGCTGGGCTCTCGATGGTGTTGTATTGGACAACGAGGTCACAAAAGTTATGAGAGAAGATATCAGTGTTTCTCCATCTGAAGGTAGTTATTGTAGTTGCTCTTAAGAGGACCTATGAACGTCTGATTAAACATGTTTAAAAGTATTATGTATTAATATTATTGACAAGCAACTATTTTATCATGTCACTTGTGGATTGTAGGTGTGTACGTGCATGGTCTAAGTCTAGATGGAGCCGGCTGGGATCGCCGTAATGGCCGTCTAATGGAACCATCGCCGAAGGTGCTGTACAGCCTCCTTCCTGTCGTTCACGTCTTTGCGATCAACGGTGAACGCAGGAAGAGCCCAACATTATATGAATGCCCCGTCTACAAAAAACCAAGACGTACTGATCTAACCTATATATTCCCTCTGCTTCTCAAGTCATCTAAAGATCCAGACCATTGGAGCCTCAGGGGTGTTGCTTTGCTCTGCGACATCAAATAAACACATATTTGTTATTCATGTGTTCACTGGAATTAACACATTTGAACTGTGTGCAAATGCATAATGCTACACAGCATATAGAAGTGGTACATTTTAACACGTTATTCAGAGCAGCTATAAACGTGAATCACTCAAATTAGTGAAATACTTCAAAATGATTCAATTTAAAGTGTACCTTGATAAAAGATCTTTAAAAGAGTCAGATACACATTGACAATCTAAAATAATGAGACGATGTTTGGTATTTATACAATTTGACTGACCATAGTTTACCATTTATATATTAAAACCGATGTGACAATTGACTGGTTTGCATATCTTGGCTAGATTCCCAAGTACGACTCCGAAATATAAATGTGTTTATTATTGGCTGTGTTTATTTATATCTGAAGTGTTCATTACTGCTTTAGAATCTTAATATTTGTCGTACACACAGTATTATTTGGTTTTCTAATAATTTCTAGATCACCAGACTAGATACAGCTATTGACCAAAATATTTTATTGGTAGACTATTGTGATTAAATTATGCGCATGTGTATACATGATATTTTTTTGTCCAACAGGGCAGCTTATTTATTCTACAAACAATATATACATAACGTTTGCATTTTTGTGCTTATACACTATATCGTCATGTTGTGTGTTTTTTTGCAACCTGACATTCTTTGTTTTGATGTGTTTTGTTGATTTCAAATAAAAATGACCAAATGGAACTGATAGTCTAGATTTTAGTCATTAGGGATTGCACGAAAGACACTGTGCCTCTGGCATGTCCTCTGTGCGTGTTTTTAGGGGCGGACCAGATGATACGTAGGGGGGGGGGTATTGTTCAGCAGATATCGACAAAACAAGTTTGCTTCCACACCATAAAAAAAGTTACCAGTTGATGGAAAAAAAGTTTGCTCAGCGACCAAGATCCCAATTTTGACTGTCGAAAAAAATGAACACGTCTAGAATGTCCCCGGGGAAATCGCCGGACCCCTCTTCAAATCTATGTATCAACACAATATCATTCTATTTTGTAATTATTATGGTGCGTTATTGAAAAGAATATTTGTTTCACTTTGTCAATCTAAAAAAATGTTATTCATAACTGGTTAAAAAAATTTAGCCCACCACGTATCATCTGGTTCGCCCCTTATGACGGCTCGTGGAGGATATTGCTTCTGATCACGGACACCAAAATATGAAAGGTGTTTGACAAGAGATTCCCGTGTCACAGCAGTCTATTTGGTCTATTTTTTATTGTACATGTATATATTATGTATATGTACATTATGTAGACTAGTATATATGATTTTGATATCAGTACCTTGAGAATGCAAACATAATATCTTGTTTTAATGTTGTCCCGCCCTTTGCGTGTTGACCCAGAATTAACACATCTCGTGTGTGGTATGTGCATTATTCTATACACTGTGTGCATCATTGTTACTTGTAATTACGCATTTGACCTGATAAAGAATTAATGAAAGATCAATACTAAACAAAGTAAGATTAGTGGCATAGGTTGAGTAAATGAGAATATTCTAGAGAGAATAGAGCAGTATATTAAAAAAATAATACCTATTATATATTACTCGACCATCGATTACTATTTTGGTCATTACTAGTGTTTCGCGAGCTATTACTATCACAGTGGATTTGATTCCGTTACATATTACTATTACCCCACGTCTGGTCCCTGCATCTGCACCTAGTTTTTTGTCTACCCGAGTGCAGCATATTGAAAACCAAGTTAGGTAAGGACCTCTGCAGGGGGTGCTGGGAAACATCATTTGACCTTAAAATCTAGTGGAGGGACTGGCCTCAAGATATGCAAAATGTGTTGACAAATGAATTACAAATTTGGACACAAGTTTTGTGAAAAAACATGGCTCGAGCTTGGGTGAATCAAAATAATATACCAAAAATAGCTATTTTCAATGAAATGTTTGTACTAAATAATAGCATATATTATATACATATAAAACCAGACATATAGAAGCGAGACAATTCATGTTTCGGCTAGTAAAACTTTCATTTTAAACATTATTTATTAGATAATGGAATTTAAACACTGCATTTCGGATATATACGCTTTTCATATTCAATATTTGTTTTTTACTATGCTGCATTAGCCACTTGATTTGTGTATTACATGAAAGGGTATATACGTCAGTAGGTGTTCAGTCCTTATTGTCATGGAATATTATTAACAGGGGCGGATCCAAGGGGGTGGTTTAAACCCCCCATCGAGGAACACTGCAGTGAAATATTCCTTTGTCAACTTTTAAACCCCCCCCCCGTCGGTGAAAAGCTAGAACCGCCCCTGATTAATGAAGGCCTACTGTACAACATGTAACTTGTTTTATTTGGTTTCATGAAAATCAATCGAATTGAATTAGAATTAGATGTAAACGTCTAGCACGATGTATTTAGGCCGGGGGGGGGGGGCTATATATTAACAAAACCTAAACAAAAGTGGTTAAATTGTCATCACGATGATGGTGAGTTGACAATGTAGATTTTATTTTTAATTCAAATGTGCTGCAGTCTTTTTTTTCAAACAACCCCGGACTTTCTGGAGCGATCTTGACTATCATGCAGATCATTTTGTAAATTATTTGAGGAAGAATAAATGACACCTAGTGAGTGCAAATTAATCAACAAGAATTTGATCAAAGTGCACTGTTCAATTTACCCACGGTACAACTAGCCCCGCTCTCCCCTACAGGGCGTTGTGACCACAGTGCATTGTTTTTGCAATCGCACTCTCCTACGAGAACAGCTACACGCTTAATCTTAAAGTGATGAAATATTTCTATATAAACCGAGAGACCAAATGTTTCATTTCAATTTGAAAGCATCATAAACAGCTTAGTTAGCTTTTACAGCTTCATTTTAATATCTATATCTTCATCAGGGGCGGATCTAGCTTTTCAAAGGATTTCTCTTGCAATCTAAGGCATATTGGGCACTGTTTGTCGTTTTTAATAATCACATAATGGCGTCTCTGCTTCAAATTACTCTGGAAAATAAAATTCAAAATTTTTGAATTTGATGTAGGCTACTTGGCCAAGTGGGTATAATATGATAAGGAGATGGAAGTAAAGAATGAACTGGATCTGAATCTAATCTGATCTGAATCGTAAGCACAATTTGGATTTGTCCAAATTCGCAGATGAAATCTCCACGCTAAAAATCCAGTTAGAACATAAGGAATTAAAGACCACGAAATTGGAAAACTTTTTTTAAATATATAACATTTTGCAAAAAGAAAGCGACTCGTTGAATATAAAATAAGAAACTTAAAATATGATGGCGCGACGTTGCCATTGAAAACGTCAAACAGAAATTTAGTGTTGCCCAGAATCAGAGTAACACATTGCGATAAAGACGTCCCAACTATAGGATTTACAGTGCGTCGTGATCAGTGCATTGCTCTCACACTTATATATATATATTTACATTGCGGGCTTTAGGTGTTGTCAATATTATGATGACAAATACTTCTTATTTTACCTGTTTATAGGGTCTACTTGTGCAATTACGATGTTCTCATCTTCTGGTATAGTTATATTTTATTCGATAAAAATGTCGCTAATATTACTGAAAAAAATGCTAAATAACCTGTGGTAGTGTAACTTAGTATTCCTAAAAACTTTACTGAGTTATATCTTAAATAGTGTTGTTACATTTTAGCAAAATATAAATTGTCAACACAATGAATATCGCCATGTCCTCAAAATAGCCTCAGACCGCCAAGGCCTGAATTTCAAATCCTGGAGTCTGGAGGGCAGTGTCATTTCATTAATCTCACCATCCTCAGCAGGTTATCCTGGCCGAGTTCACGACGGTTGCCTAAAACACCATTCATTTCCTTTTCAAAATAGCCCGACCTCATATCTTGACAAACATCAGATTTGGGGCAAGTGCTGGTTTAATGTTGGGTAAGCGTCGCAGATGGTGGAGCAGTATTAATCAACATTAAGTTACTTGAATTATTATCTATATCGTCATCAGTAAGATCTCGTCGTCATTTAAAATGTCACAAAAATGTTCCGATGTACAAGCATTGTTGTTATACAAACGTAGTCATATGTATATATAGATATATATAGATACATGTATATAATATTGGTTTTCTTCTTTATGCAGTAACTTCCTTTAATTTTGGTACATTTTGTATTTTTCTCCTGGTCTTATTTCATAAAACAATTTCTCTTGTATCTTAATGGGTTATTTTGGCCTTGAAAACATACATTTAGACACTAAAATTATGGTAATCAGACTACCCAAAGTGGAGATATGAACAATTGATTTTATTCATAGCGGCCTTTTTAAATTTCGATTTTGAGTGAGAACCATTCTTTGGCCATCTTGGTTCCAGCGGACCCCCCCAAAAAATTACGGCAAAGTCGCATGCTTCTTTCTGAAAGGGAATACCTACTTCACATATCTACTCGACTATTTAAACATAAATTAATTTATATGACAGTACTTTAATTATTATTAAATGCATAAACGAATTGTACTTAGCTTGCTATGGCGGTCGCTAAATACGAAGTTGCCTGACAAGTCCGGCCATTTTAATTTATGAGGTTCGGCCGCGCCGCGTAGTGTGGCTGAGTAAATACGAAGCAGCCATCTAGATCTCCTTTAAAGCAAAGCTACTGATGAACGAGGTTTCACTAATGATTGGAAACAATTTTTTAATGTTGCAAATTGCGACGGAATGTTAATAATATAACATAAGCTGGCAAAAGTGAAAGCTACTGACTCTTTTTTTTTTTAAATATACTATTATATATATAAGCAGTCCTCTACCTGAGGATAAAACAACATTCTGAGACGGACAAAGTAAATGAGACGGCAAGCACAATTTTAATAATTGTAAATTATTTTTATATGACCATTATAAAGATAACAATACAATAATATAATCACAGAATATCTTGCCGTATCTATGTGAAACACTAAATATACATAGCCTACATCCACATAAATATGTAAATAAGTTACTGCCTTGTGCATAAATTGAACAACTGACAATGAACTAGAATAAATTACAAAAATAAATATATAGCAATATATCTTGATTAATGAAATTTGAAAGAATGAGAAAGTGTATTGACAATTAATAATAACAATGGATATTATCAGAAATGCATAATACGTATTATGCATTTCTGATATTATACATGGAAAACGTATGTAATTAATATAATTAAAAGTAATTAGGAATGTAATTAAATCGGCCACAAATAAATGTAAAAGAAACATCGAATAAATGGTCCCAATATTCAATACAAATTTTGGCAAAATGAATGACCACATTCTGTAT